>CM076583.1:1230398603-1230594662 GCA_034641835.2 Pinus albicaulis | reverse complement strand
CTTCAAGCTTTTTGCAGCATCAACATATTCTTTCCAAGAGGAATAATTATTCCAAAACAACTTCTTCAATATGAATCAAGCAATCATCCAAGTGATCTAATATCACCAAAATCTTCAAGATTTATATCATGAAGCAACATGTGATGGAATTATGTATAAAAGGTCTGAACCGTAGAAACAAGCTCTACATGATCTGTCCTTATCTCTGAATCATAAGACTTCCATCTCATCCATGTGTGAAAACAAAAAATACTTCTTCAGCAAAAAGCAAATAGGGCTCATCCATAATCTCATCATAAGAAACCATGTATCATGTCATCATCATTTAGAACTGAGAAATAAGCAGATATAGTGCCAATAATACAGTCATTAGCAATCAGACTGATGCTCCCCCTGCACCTGTGCTCCTGATCTTTAGCTGTCATACTATTTTTCTTGTCATAACTGCATACGCGTCTGTCTCCACTGGAACTCACGTGTATACGTGACTTTAGTTCATCAAAACCACGTATGGAAAGTGAAACACTGAAAATTTCACATTCCTTCATCTCCCCCTGAATTTGTACCACCTGTACCTGTCTTCTTCACATCATATGCTCAGTTACAAATAAACATAACCAGAATAATCAAACCAACCATGAGAATCATCATACATTGCTCCCCCCGTGATGATACATTACTAATCTCTATAATGTATCTCACATCATTCCTGCAGTCATTATGAGAAGTAAGCTTTAGAAGCGGATGATTGCAGTAGGGTCAATATTCCCTACGTTTCTGAGCGGTCCTCCTTCTTTTTCCAACTTTGCTTGAACTTTCTTATTGTGTGCTGGAAGTTCTCCAATTTCTCAGATCTATTCGTCCTGCATTCTTTTTCTACATGTCCATACTTGTTACAAGTATAGCATCTTATGTGACCAGAAAATTAAGCATAAGGATCATAATGTGTTGTTCTATTCTTCCTTCTATTGCAATCAGCTGCTTTATGAACATACTTGCTGCATGAAAAACAATATCCCTTAAAGAAACCAGAGTACCTTTCTGTATAGAATCTGTTTGTTTGTGACTGAAACAATCTGCTTCTCCAATTTGCTGCAACATGCCCATAATTATGACATTTAAATCATTCAACATTATTGAATGATTTCCTTTGAGTGTTCATGATTTTCCGTTGACTTCTTGTTTCTTTCAACTCTTCAGGTTTTGCATTGACATCCTTTGAATCTTTAGCACTTCCCTGTGAACTAGATTCTCCTTTAACAGTTTCATGAAAACCAAGACCAAGTTTAATAGCAGGAGACCTTTGATTACTAAGAATATTGTCCAGAATCTTAGTACTATCATGAAACCTCAAGAGTTTATCCTTTTATTCTAATTTACCTTTGAGAATGTTTACCTCAGCCTCAAATTTTTGGCATTGCTTCTTCATGCTTTCTTCGACCCTTTTTCCTTCTTCTACTTGATCATTCAATTTTAAAATTTCTTCCTTCAACCAATTTTCTTGTTCTTCACATGTTTGTAACAGCTCTTCATTCTTCTTATTTTATTTTTCCAGATCTTCTTTGAGAGAGATGATTTCTGCTTCAAGTCCTTCCTTTTCAAATGATAGGGGTTCTTCATTCTTCTTATTTGATTTTTCCAGATCTTCTTTGAGAGAGATGATTTCTGCTTCAAGTCTTTCACTTTGATTGGTTGCATAAACATACAAATTTTGATACTTGTCTATCTTTCCATTCAGTATTTCTTTCTGTTCATTCATTCTAGAGATTATATCTTTGTAGATAGATTCTCTCTTATGAAATTGATTCCAATCATTGCTTTCATCATTGATCTTGAGATTTGCTTCTAGACTTATACTGTTACTTTCACTATCTTCACCATTGTATGCACAAGAAGGTGAATCACAAGAACAACAATCAATACATGTTTCCTCTTCTTCATTTTCTGCTGCACATGTTTTCTGAGGTATCTCCTTTTTAGTAGCCTTCCTCTTTTGCTTCCTTTCCATGAGCACTTTCAGATGTTGGTCAGAATCTTCTTCATCCTCATCATTATCTTCATTTGTATAATAACTCTTTCTCTTTTCAAATTGTTTCCCTTTATCATGATTTTCTTCATAAGGACATTTAGCAGCATAATGACCAACTCTCCCACAAGTAAACCACTTGAAGGGTAGCTTACCTTTGAATCTTCCAGTACTTGGTTGGAGTTTCCTTACAAAATTCGCTTCTTCTTCTTCTGATATATAACTTGATTCCTTGACAACTTCCTTTTATTTTCCTTTTGCACACGCCTTAAAAGCAGCTTCTTTGATTTGAGAGGGACCTCCTTGTCTCATTTCATAAGCAGTCAGAATACCATGTAGTTGAACAATAGTAAGAGTTTCCAGATCTTGCCTTTCTTCAATAGCTGATACTTTTGACTCAAATTTCAAAGTCAAAGATCTTAAGACTTTTTCCACCAGAGTAGTATCGGTTATGGTTTCACCCAAACTTCTCATACGATTTACAATATCATCTAGACGTAAAAAGAAACTGGAAATACTCTCATCACTATGCATCCTTAAATTTTCATATTCAATTCTGAGAGTTTGGAGTTTTGCACTTTTTACCTTTGTATCTCCTTCATAGCTTAGAATGATTTTGTCCCATATTTCTTTTGCTGAATTTAGTTGCATCACTTTAGCAAATTCTGGTTCAGACAGGCTTCCTAATAAGACATTGACAGCTTTGGCATTTATTTCATATTTCTTCCTTTCTGCTGCATCAGTAGGAATGCTTGCCGGATACTGATAACCTCCTTCCACAATTGCCCATACTTCTGCACCAAGACTTTGGAGATATGCTTTTGTTCGTATCTTCCAGAATAACAGATTATTTCCATTGAATAGAGGTGGCCTTATAGACATTACCCCTTCATGACTTCCCATTGCGCGGATCCCCTTCAAGCGATCAAGCTTCTGCAGAAGGACCTCCTCTGATACCAATTGTTGGGAAAAATACTGAGAGGGGGGGTGAATCAGTATTTAGGACTTACTCAAACTATACTTTTTCTTACTTCAAAACACATACGCGACTTTCCTAAAGCCAACTCGCGTATACACGCGGATATAATTAATAAAACATGCGTATGTCCAGCAATATTTATTATGCAGATAATTCTTCACTCATATCATTCCATCATACATTCATTAGATGTTCAATAAACAGTAAGCATGTGCAGTAATAACAGAATAAACCATCACACATAAGCAACACACATGAACACCAGGATTTTAGGTGGAAACCCAAGTCGAGAGAAAACCACCACTGTCGTTGTCTCAGCCTTCAATATTTTATTATAGAGAAAACATCTTACAACCATGTATTGGCGCAGACTCATACCAGCACGCAAGCACCCACCTACAGAAGGCTACAACCTTCTCTCATTTACCAGCCTCTCCTGGAAGGGAGCTACGACCCCCTGACTGAAGGCTACGACCCTCAACTCTACCATGGACCATGTTTCATCAATTTTCACACTGGATCAAATAGCTTCTTTTAGAACACAACTTGCAGGCCACGTTTCATCATATTTTCAGACTAGACCCACTCCACACATTTAAGCTCAATCATACATCAAACTGAAACTTATAACTCCATCACTTCATTCATTGAATCATCAAGCAATCAATCAACAACTTGATCTTTCATCAATATAACCAGCAGCATAAAAACAACCCAGATTTGTATGAATACATCATTATCAGATAGTAGTAAACAACAGAACAGATCAGACATTTCATACCATATACTTCAGCAAACCCTAGTTTTCATACACGCTTTTTCTTCATTGATCTGGTGTATATACGCGCCTTCATTTATATAAAACCGCGTATACATCTTCACAAAATTCAGAACTGGTTTCACATTCCATACGCGCTTTCGCTGAATTAAACCCGCGTATATACGCACTTCCTCTGTTACAAACTAGCGTATAGATCTTCAGACATTTTAGGTCAGCGCAATTCTTCAGAACAGATGCATAGCTCAGATTTTACCCTTCACTTCAGAAACATGTTCGCCTCATCTCAGATCTAAACATTCCATAAACAGATCTAGAAAATACATATACATTTCAGATCTAGAGATCCCTCTTCATCATTTTCTTCATAGGTGCATCATAGAATCAGATCTATCATCAAACTGTTACCCTTTCATTCAGACATACTTCAGAGTGAAGTATTCATTCAAACCTAGACTCATGCACACCCTTGCACTATGAATTTCTTCTCCTTATATAGGTTTAGCCTTTTCCAATACCATGAGCCAAAACCACACAACTTCTAATGGTATTCCTGGATGGGATCAATTAGATATTCAAGCGCTCAATACAATGGGTAAATACCATGGTAAGATCCCTGGTTTTACAAATTTAGAGCGCAATTAGGCATACGCGACTTGGCACGTACTTTTCCGCGTACATACGCTACTTCTCCTAAACAAACCCACGTATGCTTTGTGTTACACACTTTTCATCATTGTTCTGGCCCTTACTAATATTTCTTTCTCTGGTACTTCTCAGCTACTTGTAGAACATCAGATTTACATCATTAATAAACTCATCAAGCATCAAGAACAACTTCATTAAGTAGGTTGCCATCATCTTCATCAAGTAGGTTGCCATCAAGGACAACACTCTGCATCATATTGCCAACAATCTCCCCCTTTGGACTTGATGGCAACCACGATGGTGTTTCATCACGACAGATAGATACATTAAGCATAATGATATTCTCTCCCTATTCAAACACCATGTCACTCTCCCCCTTTGACATCAAGGGCAAAGGGCAGATCAAAACCAACACAAGGTTTTTTTCTTCTCATGTAGATAGAAGAGCGTTGTAGATCAGATGTGCACTGAGGTTACCATGCTCCCCCTGAATTCATGCTGAATCTTCAAACATGTTTTTCAATGAAGTATATGACTCTATGACCTTCCTATCAACAAGGACTCATACTTACATCAAATATCCAACCAAGTGGATTTACATATGAGACTCAAATACCCAACCAAGTGGGTTTACACAATTTGACTCAACTACCCAACCAAGTGGGTTTACAAATTTGAACAAGACTGAATATTACAATTTTACATCATAGGTCTCATCATGACCTTTTCATCAAATTACAAATATGATTTTTATGACCACTACCAAAAAGACCTCAAGGAAGATCATATTTCAGAACCATCATAATGCCAACAATGCATTATGCTCAGCAAGGCTAATGCTCCCCTTGAAACTGTGCATCCAATGCATCCTTTCCACAAGACCAATGCTCCCCCTTAGCTTGTGCATCCTGAACACTATACTGCAGCTCTTCTGAAAAATGCTGAATCAGAGAAATATGTCAGCAACCACCCATACGCGGTTTTCTTTGTATTAACCCGCGTATATACGCGACTATCGTTTAGGAAATCCGCGTATCCATTTTAATCTTCTGATTTTGATCAAATCTGATCTCCTGAAAGGCAGAGATTACTTCCAGCTTCTGTCTGAGAAATTTTGAATGCTTCCCTGGAATATGTGAGAACAGATAGGAAAATGTAGCTATGTTTTCAAGTGTCATCCAACAGTTGTAGCATAAGCCTATCAGTAACCAAGTCTTCAAGCTTTTTGCAGCATCAACATATTCTTTCCAAGAGGAATTATCATTCCAAAACAACTTCTTCAATATGAATCAAGCAATCATCCAAGTGATCTAATATCACCAAAATATTCAAGATTTATATCATGAAGCAACATGTGATGGAATTATGTATAAAAGGTCTGAACCGTAGCAACAAACTCTACATGATCTGTCCTTATCTCTGAATCATAAGACTTCCATCTCATCCATGTGTGAAAACAAAGAATACTTCTTCAGCAAAAAGCAAACAGGGCCCATCCATAATCTCATCATAAGAAACCATGTATCATGTCATCATCATTTAGAACTGAGAAATAAGCAGATATAGTGCCAATAATACAGTCATTAGCAATCAGACTGATGCTCCCCCTGCACCTGTGCTCCTGATCTTTAGCTGTCATACTATTTTTCTTGTCATAATTGCATACGCGTCTGTCTCCACTGGAACTCGCGTGTATACGCGACTTTAGTTCATCAAAACCGCATATGGAAAGTGAAACACTGAAAATTTCACATTCCTTCATCTCCCCCTGAATTTGTACCACCTGTACCTATCTTCTTCACATCAGATGCTCAGTCAGAAATAAACATAACCAGAATAATCAAACCAAGCATGAGAATCATCATACATTGTGCCCCCCGTGATGATACATTACTAATCTCTATAATGTATCTCACATCATTCCTGCAGTCATTATGAGAAGTAAGCTTTAGAAGCGGATGATTGCAATAGGGTCAATATTCCCTACGTTTCTGAGCGGTCCTCCTTCTTTTTCCAACTTTGCTTGAACTTTCTTATTGTGTGCTGGAAGTTCTCCAATTTCTCAGATCTATTCATCCTACATTCTTTTTCTACATGTCCATACTTGTTACAAGTATAGCATCTTATGTGACCAGAAAAGTAAGCATAAGGATCATAATGTGTTGTTCTATTCTTCCTTCTATTGCAATCAGCTGCTTTATGACCATACTTGCTGCATGAAAAACAATATCCCTTGAAGAAACCAGAGTGCCTTTCTGAATAAAATATGTTTGATTGTGACTGAAATGATCTGCTTCTGCAATTTGCTGCAACATGCCCATAGTTATGACAATTAAAGCATTCAACATTATTGAATGATTTCCTTTGAGAATTCATGATTGTCGGTTGACTTCTTGTTTCTTTCAACTCTTCAGGTTTGGTATTGACATCCTTTGAATCTTTAGCACTTCCTTGTGAACTAGATTCTCCTTTAACAGTTTCATGAAAACCAAGACCAAGTTTAATAGCAGGAGACCTTTGATTACTAAGAATATTGTTCAGAATCTTAGTACTATCTTGAAACCTCAAGAGTTTATCCTTTTCTTCTAATTTACCTTTGAGAATGTTTACCTCAACCTCCAATTTTTGGCATTGCTTCATCATGCTTTCTTCGACCTTTTTTCCTTCTTCTACTTGATCATTCAATTTTAAAATTTCTTCCTTCAACCAATTTTCTTGTTCTTCACATGTTTGTAGCAGCTCTTCATTCTTCTTATTTGATTTTTCCAGATCTTCTTTGAGAGAGATGATTTCTGCTTCAAGTCCTTCCTTTTCAAATGATAGGGGTTCTTCATTCTTCTTATTTGATTTTTCTAGATCTTCTTTGAGAGAGATGTTTTCTGCTTCAAGTCTTTCACTTTGATTTGTTGCATAAACATACAACTTTTGATACTTGTCTATCTGTCCATTCAGTATTTCTTTCTGTTCATTCATTCTAGAGATCATATCTTTGTAGATAGATTCTCTCTTATGAAATTGATTCCAATCATTGCTTTCATCATTGATCTTGAGATTTGCTTCTAGACTTATACTGTTACTTTCACTATCTTCACCATTGTATGCACAAGAAGGTGAATCACAAGAACAACAATCAATACCTGTTTCCTCTTCTTCATCACATGTTTTCTGAGGTATCTCCTTTTGAGTAGCCTTCTTCTTTTGCTTCCTTTCCATGAGCACTTTCAGATCTTGGTCAGAATCTTCTTCATCCTCATCATTATCTTCATTTGTATAATAACTCTTTCTCTTTTCAAATTGTTTCCCTTTATCATGATTTTCTTCATAAGGACATTTAGCATCATAATGACCAACTCTCCCACAAGTAAAACACTTGAAGGGTAGCTTACCTTTGAATCTTCCAGTACCTGGTTGGAGTCTCCTTACAAAATTTTCTTCTTCTTCTTCTGATATATAACTTGATTCCTTGACAACTTCCTTTTCTTTTCCTTTTTCACATGCCTTAAAAGCAGCTTCTTTGATTTGAAAGGGACCTCCTTGTCTCATTTCATAAGCAGTCAGAATACCATGTAGTTGAACAATAGTAAGAGTTTTCAGATCTTGCCTTTCTTTAATAGCTGACACTTTTGACTCAAATTTTGAAGTTAAAGATCTTAAGACTTTTTCCACCAGAGTAGTATCGGTTATGGTTTCACCCAAACTTCTCATACAATTTACAATATCATCTAGACATAAAAAGAAACTGGCAATACTCTCATCACTATGCATCCTTAAATTTTCATATTCAATTCTGAGAGTTTGGAGTTTTGCACTTTTTACCTTTGTATCTCCTTCATAGCTCAGAATGATTTTGTCCCATATTTATTTTGCTGAATTTAGTTGCATCACTTTAGCAAATTCTGGTTCAGACAGGCTTCCTAATAAGACATTGACAGCTTTGGCATTGATTTCATATTTCTTCCTTTCTGCTGCATCAGTAGGAATGTTTGCCGAATACTGATAACCTCCTTCCACGATTGCCCATACTTCTACACCAAGACTTTGCAGATATGCTTTTGTTCGTATCTTCCAGAATAACAGATTATTTCCATTGAATAGAGGTGGCCTTATAGACATTACCCCTTCATGACTTCCCATTGCGACGGATCTCCTTCAAGCGATCAAGCTTCTGCAGAAGGACCTCCTCTGATACCAATTGTTGGGGAAAATACATAGAGGGGGGGGTGAATCAGTATTTAGGACTTACTCAAACTATACTTTTTCTTACTTCAAAACACATACGCGACTTTCCTGAAGCCAACTCGCATACACACGCGGATATACTTAATAAAACATGTGTATGTCCAGCAATCTTATTATGCAAATAATTCTTCACTTATATCATTCCATCATTCATTCATTATATGTTCAATAAAAAGTAAGCATGTGCAGTAATAATAGAATAAACCATCACACATAAGCAACACACATGAACACCAGGATTTTAGGTGGAAACCCAAGTCGGGAGAAAACCACTGCTGTCGTTGTCTCAGCCTTCAATATTTTATTATAGAGAAAACATCTTACAACCATGTACTTGCGCAGACTCATAACAACACACAGGAAACCACCTGCAGAAGGCTACAACCTTCTCTCGTTTACCAGCCTCTCCTGGAAGGGAGCTATGACCCCCTGACTGAAGGCTACGACCCTCAGCTCTACCATGGACCACGTTTCATCAATTTTCACACTGGATCCAATAGCTTCTTTTAGAACACAACTTGCAGGCCACGTTTCATCATATTTTCAGACTGGACCCACTCCACACATTTAAGCTCAATCATACATCAAACTAAAACTTATAACTCCATCACTTCATTCATTGAATCATCAAGCAATCAATCAACAACTTGATCTTTCATCAATATAACCAGCAGCATAAAAACAACCCAGATCTGTATGAATACATCATTATCAGATAGTAGTAAACAACAGAACAGATCATACATTTCATACCATATACTTCAGCAAACCCTAGTTTTCATACGTGCTTTTTCTTCACTGATCCGGCGTATATATGCGCCTTCATTTATATAAAACCGCGTATACATATTCACAAACTTCAGAACTGGTTTCACATTCCATACGCGCTTTCGCTGAATTAAACCCGCGTATATACGCGCTTCCTCTGTTACAAACTAGCGTATAGATCTTCAGACATTTTAGGTCAGCGCAATTCTTCAGAACAGATGCATAGCTCAGATTTTACCCTTCACTTCAGAAACATGTTCGTCTCATCTCAGATCTAAACATTCCATAAACAGATCTAGAAGATACATTTCAGATCTAGAGATCCCTCTTCATCATTTTCTTCACTGGTGCATTATGAATTCAGATCTATCATTCAACTGTTACCCATTCCATACAGATATACTTCAAAGAGAAGTATTCATTAAAACCCAAACATCTTGCACACCCTTGCACTATGAATTTCTTCTCCTTATATAGGTTTAGCCTTTTTCAATACCATGAGCCAAAACCACACAACTTCTAATGGTATTCCTGGACGGGATCAATTAGATATTCAAGCGCTCAATACAATGGGTCAATACCATGGTAAGAACCCCTGGATTTATATCTTTAGAGCGCAATTAGGCATACGCGACTTAGAACGTACTTTTCCACGTACATACGCTACTTCGCCTAAACAAACTCGCGTATGCTTTGTGTCACACACTTTTCATCATTGTTCTGGCCCTTACTGATATTTCTATCTCTGGTACTTCTAAGCTACTTGTAGAACATCAGATTTACATCATTAATAAACTCATCAAGCATCAAGAACAACTTCATTAAGTAGGTTGCCATCATCTTCATCAAGTGGGTTTCCATCAAGGACAACACTCTGCATCATATTGCCAACACAATTACAGATGAAGTTCCAACTTCTGTTGATCTAATTCTACTGCTACCAGATAATACTAGAGCACGCAGCCCTTCAAGCTGACCTGGTGTATATTCAGGGGGTTTCCCTTGAAGTCTCCGGGATTGTCTCGGCAATTCCTCCACGATTAAATATTAACTAATCACATGCAAACAAAGAAAATTTCAATAAAAATACCTAAAATCTCTAAAGAAACAAACAGCTAAATCACACACTTAAAAATCTAAGAGTTTAAACCACACACAAACAGTAAACTTCCCATACTAAAAACACTAGTTGGTGATGAAATCCAACTTAGTAGAAATTTAATACAGAAAGGGCGGTTGGAACAGTTACCCCGACAACCTGCTTAATGAAACAGACTGGCACAAGTTTCTTCACAAAACCATCTCGTGTGAAGAGAACCCCCCAGAGATTCCAAGTGAGTCTAGTCGATGTCTGCTCCAGGTATAGTGAGATCTTTCCTTCACCTTCACCTTAGGAAATAATCTTAATTTTTTGGACACTAAGGTTACCAACAATAACAAATACAACTGGGGGAACAGTCTACGATCCGATCCCACGCGCAAGGGTAGAGTAACAAAGCTCAATCCCCTTGAAGGCTCCTCGACATGGTTAATCCGAGGTTTACCGACAAGTGACCCAGGCTCCTCGACAATGGTTAATATGAGGTTTATCGTTTGTAATGCACGCAAAATCTTCTATCTTCCCCAATGAAACAGAATTGATTGTCTCAAAGGTTCGGACATGATCTCGTGATTGACTTCTTTAAGAGAAGCTTCCCAGATTGTACCAATTATAATTGAATTTATTTCCTACCGCAATATTTATCTACTTGTTTGTTTTTACTATCTTGGAGAGTTAATTACTCCCTACTCCAAGATACTAGCCTAAGCTATGTTGGTGATAAGAGCCCTAGAAAATAAAAATATTGCTAGATGAATTTTCATTAAGCGTTACTTTTATGAGTTGTTTCTTAAGTCAATAGGTACGAAATGAAACTTTGATGGTGTGAAGACTCGACTTTCAAAAACGCTAAAAATGCACCTAAAAATGATAATGAATTCGTTTTCTTTCAATGAAATTCTAGCTAAAGAAAGAGTTCGAGAATGCAATTCTTTTAAGAAACACTTCTTTCTTCAAACATAAAGAATAACCAAAAGAAAATATTTTTGTCTTTTCAAAAATAACTCAAAATGAGACAGATTATCAAAGCTCATAATAAAATCCTTTCACTTTCAAAAACTTGAAACTACAAAACAATTTTTCTTCAAAAGAAATCGACAAATTTTAAAACACTCAAAACTATAAAACTAATTTCGAGATCTACAAAATTTAAAAATCTAATTGAAAAAAAGCTTTAATATTTTTGAAGAATTTTTTACTTATTTGTTCAGAAAACTAAGGGTCTATTTGTCCAGAATAACAAACAGATAAAAAACACCCAGATATATTTTTTTATAAAAAATGAAATTCCAAAAACCTATAACAAAGTTTTTTTTCGAAGATTTGCAAAGAAACAAGTTGATCTATTTCTCAATAAAGGATATATTTCACAATTAGGTCAGACTCAGAAAAAAGGAAAAAATACCAATGTAATCTGAGGTACTTCAAACTGCCAATGCTTCGAATCACTACAAAGACCAAGCGAAAAGCAATCCAAAACGCAAAACTTCTTAGAAAATCATCAAAACACCAATACTGCTGGAATTCATTCACAAAAAGCTTTTGATAGAAACAATCATCAATCTGGGCAGATACTAAAAACTCAAAGTCAAAAATAAAGATAAACTGAAAAAAGAAATCTGGAGTTTTTCAAAATTTTAACAAGGTCCGCAGGCTTCCAGAAGTAACAGGTGCGGTCCCGCACTGTTTACTCAAGGAAAGTGCGAAACTGCCTGCACTGTGAAAAAATACAAAGTGCGGTCCCTAGAAAAATTAAGGAAAAACATAAAATATTTCAAGATTTTCAAAAACAGAGAAAACCTAAGCTACCCAGGCAGATTTCTATCAATCAAAAACTAGGAAAAACTTTTCCTCAAATCAAAATAAAAGAGAACCAAAAACAAGAAGTTTCTTCCCCAGTGGAGTCGCCAATTTGTTGTACAGATTAATCAATCTTGCAGACAAGACCGATCTCCCTAGTACTAAAAGTATCTAGCAAAAAACAGCCAAATAAACTAATCTTTCTCTAAGCATATATGATTCGCAAGAAGCTCTATAGAGGTGTAAAAGACTTACCGTATGTCCAGCGCTTGTTTGAAGTCGTTGTTGTCCCTCGTGCACTTGAAGGAATTATCTTCGTAAACCTGCAGTCACAAACAAGAAAAATATTAAATAGCACCTGTATAGAAATCATCATAAATCACGCTTATCATAGTGATCAAGGAATCTATGAAATAAACCATTAACTAACAGCTTATTGAGAAAAATGAATATATTTGTATTAATTTTAAAAGAAGGAAAACTTTACAACCTTAGCCTTGATGTTGAACAGGCCTTCCCAGGGTCTGAAGCAGGAGTCTCCTCTACTTTGATAAGCTCTGCACTCCTCCAACCAAGACAAATAGAGTTATGTGATCTCTCCTCACAAAAATCTTAGTTAAATGAGTCTGAATCCCAACAGCACTTAACCTCAAATATTTCTAAAGCTTGAACTCCCTTTGAGGCTACCCAATGCCTCTTTTTATAGTGGAAAAGAGGAGGTTTTCAATTCCAACTATGAAGGGATAGAATCCTCCTTCAAAGGGATTAGCTCCTCACATCAAGGGGTTAGCTCCATAAGGTAAGGGATACATGAACCTCATAAGAGAGGTTCTGCCACCGCAAGATATTTTCTAGAAGCTTCTATAATTTACTAAAAATGAGCTTTTCTGAGTTTACTTGCACCTTTCTAATCTTTACAAGGGTCCGCACCTATAACACAGAGAAAGTGCGTTCAGGTACGCAGAAGACATGAACATTAGGTGCGGGACCACAGGCAAGATATAGAGAAAGTGCGACACAAAAGTTAAGGAGATTTTTAGGAACTTTTCTCTGATTTTCAAGGCTTGAAATGAGGAACTGATATGTTAGACTTGCAAAGGAGGAAGTATTAGTGATAATGAGCTCATACACATAGCAGAATGTCAAGATGAAAATTTTTAGTGTAACAAGGAGTGGAGATTAATTGGAGAATAACGCAGTTTTGGAGGGAGATGGATCTCATGAAGGAAATGACCTAATTAAGTGGGGCCAAGGACATGCAAGCTCACATTCTACTTAAGGAAGAGGATGGCTGCCATTTGATGTTATGTTTTTGAGATTATTATTTTGATATTGGTCTGCTTAGACTATTTCTTCCTCTTGTTGTTTAGCAGGGTTGGTGTGCTATTTAGCACCAAGTGTTCCCGAGCGGCAATCCCACCTCTTCCCTTGAGAGGCCTCTTAGGAGAGTATTTCATTGTATTTCTCCACATCCAGGCTTGAGGCCAAGCATCAGTCTTCAGCTACAATGTTATTTTTGCAGAGAATAGTGCTGTGTTGTAGGGTGTTGTAGTGGAGGATTGATAACACCACTTCTTGGTATGTTTCTTAGTAAAGGGAGCTTTCCTTCTCTTGAGAGGTCAGCTAGGAGGATCTCTGGTCTCATTTCACATCTTAGCACTTGGCCCAAATATTCCTCATCTCCTACAGTGCAGTCCCTTGTAGGAAATGCATCTTTTTTCATAGAGCTACAGTAGCAGGGTTTAAACCCTTGTTCTTGATCTAGTTTCCTAGGGAAAGGGCCAACCCTTCTTCCGGAAAGCTAGGAGAAGGGATTCTCATCCATCTATTCTATTATTCAGCCATGTGTATGTAATTTTGCAGTAATATTGTGTTATTCTAGAGCTGAATATTCAGATCTTTGTGGATATTCAAGAAACCCTTGTCAAGTTATTTCTATAATGTATTAAGGAGGTTAGATCTCTATTTTCTTAGCATATTGTTCAATAAAACTCTAGATCTATGATTTTCTATCATAATGTTACAGAAACCCTCACAGAATAATGCTATCATGTGCTTCAAAATTTCTGCATAGCTTAAGTCATGGGGTTTGGGCATTTTTAAGCCAATTTGAGGCCGGGAGATCTGTTTAACTTAGTAAAAGGGACTTGTTTCTGATCTCCTTTTATATATAAGGGCCAATATATATATATATATATATATATATATATATATATATATATATATATATATATATATATATATATATATATATATATATATATGTTAAGGAATCTAACTGTTATTTCCCCTTGTTAAAGCTTACTTTTCTGGGAACGATGTTCTTATGGTCTAATTTCTGCATTTTCCCCACTTTGGGATGATATAGAGGAGCTCATTTTTGCTGTTGTTACTTTCATTTGATGGATATGTGTTCAATGCACATTTAATGAGTTGATTCATACTACTATTTTTAGTTTTCTGTTCATATATTTCTACATTCCCATTTTGGGATATCACAATGGTATCAGAACATAATCTTGGCTCAGCCTGTGGAATCTCAGCCATTATGCTATCAAGAGAAGAAGGAGAAGAGAAGACTCCATTATGTGGAGGAAGGAAGGAGGAGAGGCTCTCAAAGCTTCTTCCTAAATCTATGAAGAGTATTAAAGAAGATCTCAAGAAAATGAGAAGGGAGATAGAATCTCCAAAGGAGTTTGGATTTAGAGCCAAATCTAAATTTGCACCTAATGAGTGTGAGCATGCAGCTACACACCAAGGTTCACAGCGCAGTAAAATGCCCAGATATACCATGATAGAAATGAAAGAAGGAAGAATGCCTAAGAGGGAAACCCTTAGTGATTTTCTGCAGGAGTATGAATCTCAAACTGAGAAGTTTAGAGATCATATCACTTTCCAGAAGTTTTGCAAGATAAAGGTGGAGAGGAGCAGACAGCATGACATGGATATATTTTCTCTATCTACTTTTGATGGATCACCAACATGTTCAGGCAAAGCTTGGGTGGAGGAGCTACACACCTATTTGCAGCACCACCAAGTTTCTGAAGATGAAGCCATCAGAGTTGCAGCGCTGCACTTTGAAGGTAAGGCCTATGCTTTGTGGATATTTGAGTCATTTTCATTAAAAAATGTCAATATTTCTTCTTATGCAAGGTTCACTAAGAGATTAGTGGAGAGGTTTGATGGAAAACATTATAAAACACTTTTGGTAGAGCCAAAAAAACCAAAACAATCAAAACTTGTGCATGGGTTAGAAGAACCTATAAACCCAAATCCACTTCAGAAAACTGTTGGAGAAGCTCACATCTTGCATAACACTTTGTTGGAGGCAAGGTCTCTATTTCATGTCTTTCGGCAAGAAGGCATGAAGGTTCCTTTTTCAAAACAGGATCCTCTTATTGAGCAAGTGACTGCCATTCATATTGAAGAGGAAGAGGAGGATGGGGGCAATAGTGTTGTCACATCTAGAGCATATCTGGTCCCACATGCAGAGGAAGAAGGAGCACATGCTCCAACAAGAGGAATTATTGTATCATTGTAAGAAATTCCCCAGGATCTCACATATGGAGAACAAAGAACAATCAATGAGCAGCATGATTGTGAAATATTGCAGATGAAAGGAGAAGGTAGGGAGGAAGGTCAACATCACTTGATGAGGAGCACACACCCCTATCTATTTCAAAGAGCTAATGCAAAGAAGAGGCAGACTGATTTGCGTTGTGAGGGCAAGAGAAAAGTTTCCCATCCATATGTACAATCTACTCTTGACATTGATGTCTCATTACATGGAGGCATTCCACCCGAGAGGCCACCAGATCTGGAGAGGGTCAGAGACATCTTGCCATTTGGTTCACCACTCTTAGATTTTGGAGAGGTGAAGACTTTGGAGGAGTCTAGTACAATGTAGAGAGTTTGGGATAGACTCAAGGAGGAGGGGGACATCCTCCCATTTTCAGCATTACCCACTCTCCCTACATATGCTGCGGTGACAAAAGTCGCTACAATGATGGAGGATGGCACCTTCATGGTACAAGGGAGCTTCTTCATGGATTTGGAGAAACATAGGGTACTTCCTTTGAGGAAGGAATCCTCCATACATTGGAGTAGATGGAGGCCAGTCATGCTTACATTGGCCAAGATCAGGGGGTTATTTTTGGATAGTAGCTTCTCATGGGAGGCCAACTTCCAAAGATCACTACTTCTATTTGAGCATGAGTAGCTACATGATGGGCATGGAAGCATTCTGGAGGATGACTTTGGCATGAGGGATGTCAAAGGAGAAGACAGAAGCATGTGGGGAGCTTCACATTTCAGATCATCGGCGCTATCTCTTAGGAGGATTAATCCATATTGGAGGTCCCAACTCTTGGTAGAGTACTCCAAGGATCTTGGTGATTGCATGGTTCTTGATGACTCGGATGGAGATGATACATATATGGTGGATGATGTGGTCATCTATTCTTATGGAAGATTCTTCTTGACTAGAGCTTTTGGGCTCAAGAAGAAGCTATTACATGCAGCACATGAGGACTTCCTTTCCATGCACTTTGATGCATATCTTTCTTTGGCATAGGTGTTCATTTGGGAGGGCATCCATCATGATATATTTCAGCATAGGGAGAGATGCATAGCCCGGATGGTGATAGAGAGGATGTATGGCCACTTCCCTACTCTTTGGAGGTGAGGGAGAATTTCTGGTTGAGCCATTTTAGCTCAAGGTCCCAAGTACATGGTGGAGAAGGTATAATTTCAAATTATTTTTTGTACTTATTTACTTTATATGAGCAGCATGTTGTACCAAGGAGGATTATCCCTTCTTACATATTATATGATGATGTACTTGGAGCCACTTGCAGCATTGAGATTGGCTATTTTATTGGTGGTTTGAGGGGGAAACCACATGATTTTGCACCACATTGTGCTTTCATGATTCTATCTTATAGAATGATTGTGGCAGCAAACAAGTGGCTAGGATAGCACTTGTTATTAATTTTTTTGAGGGAGGCAAGGGATGCACTGCGCTGGTTCCATGTGTGGAACTATGATCCACTCTCCAATTTTCATATGGCAACTTGTTTTCATTGGTTTTTGCTTCCATATTTTGCTGATACTCTTATATTCATGGGGAGCTCTGTTTGGAGGGTGCTAGATGGGTTGGATATGCCCATTGGGAGTATGATTCTCCCTAATTTACATGTTGTATGATTCAAGAGAAACAATGGGAAAACCATGATTTCCACATCACACTTCTTGTCTTCATGTGGGAGGATCCATTTGAAGAACTTGCGTTCTTGGAGGAGGCACTTCATGGCTGATTTATTTTGTGGGGTAACTTGGGCCATTCTTGGAGGCCATGACATTTCAGCCCAAGATTATCAACAGCCCCATACTTACCATAAATGGAGAGAGAAACAACTTGGATGGAAAAATATGATCTCTCCATGTAGCCCCAATACATTGCATAAATCGGGGGTTGATGATTTATTTGATGAGCTACCTAGAATGGCTCATTTCATTTGGATGATAGCATGGGTGTGGGAGTCACTCATTGGGAATTATATTTCCCATGTTTTTCATCACTCCTACCTTGAGGACGCCATTGGACAGCAAGAATATTTCCACTTATACCTTCCACCTTTTTATGATGTGAACCATGTGGTTTTGCATACTTGGGAGGAAACATTGGAGGGCAGATTTATTGCAGATTATTTTGAGTAGTGGTGGGGACTACTGATGAAGGGGCCACAAGAGGAGGAAGGGAGGAAGTTTTCTCTCCTTGTATAGTTTCTTGAAGACAAGCAAAATTTTTGAGGGGAGGACTATAATATTCCAAAAATTTAACCTTCAAGCTAAATGGAATATTATAGTTGTTTTATCACTAGGTAGGTGAATAAGTGGGTGAGGAGGCCCATAAGTCTCTTGAGCAGCTATAAAAACACTTCAAGTGTGAAAGGATACCTTTGTAGCAACTAAATAAAGCTCCTCTATGTGTGAACAGAGTTTGGATCATGTTGATTCAATCAACTTTGACCAAGTCAACAGCGTTGTTAAGGAGGAGTGGAGATTAATTGGAGAATAACGCAGTTTTGGAGGGAGATGTATCTCATGAAGGAAATGACCTAATTGAGTGGGGCAAAGTACATGCAAGATCACATTATACTTAAGGAAGAGGATGGATTCCATTTGATGTTATGTTTTTGAGATTATTATTTTGATATTGGTCTGCTTAGACTATTGCTTCCTCTTGCTGTTTAGCAGGGTTGTTGTGTTGTTTAGCACCGGGGGTTCCCGAGCGGGAATCCCACCTCTTCCATTGAGAGGCCTCTTGGGAGAGTATTGCACTATATTTCTCCACATCTAGGCTTGAGGCCAAGCATCAGTCTTCAACTACAGCATTATTTTTGCAGAGAATAGTGTTGTGTTGCAGGGTGTTGTAGTGGAGGATTGATAACACCACTTTCGAGCCTGTTTCTCAGTAGAGGGATATTTCCTTCTCTTGAGAGGTCAGCTAGGAGGATCTCTGGGCTCATTTCACATCTTAGTACTTGGCCCAAATATTCCTCATCTCCTACAATGCAGTCCCTTGCAGAAACTATGTCATTTTTCATAGAGTTGCAGCAGTAGGGTTTAAACCCTTGTTCTTGAGCTAGTTTCCTAGGGAAAGGGCCAACCCTTCTTCTGGAAAGCTAGGAGAAGGGATTCTCATCCCTCTATTGTATTATTCAGCCATGTTTATGTAATTTTGTAGTAATACTACATTATTCCAAAGCTGAATATTCAAATATGATCTTTTGTACTCAAGCTTTCAAGAAACCCTTGCCGGGTTATTTCTATAATGTATTAAGGAGGTTAGATCTCTATTTTCTTAGCATATTGTTCAATAAAACTCCAGATATATGAATTTCTATCATAATGTTGCAAAAATAATCACAGAATAACGCTATCATGTGCTTCATAATTTCTGCATAGCTTAAGTCATGGGGTTTGGGCATTTTTAAGCCAATTTCAGGCCGGGAGATCTGTTTAACTTAGTAAAAGGTATTTTTTTATGATCCCCTTTTATATATAAGGGCCAATATATATATATATATATATATATATATATATATATATATATATGCTAAGGAATATAAGTGTTATTTCCCCTTGTTACAGCATACTTTTCTGGGAATAATGTTCTTATGGTCTAATTGCTGCATTTTCACCACTTTGGGACGATATAGAGGAGCTCATTTTTTCTGTTGTTACTTTCATTTGATGGCTATGTGTTCAACACACATTTAATGAGCTGATTCATACTGCTATTTCTAGTTTTTTTTTCATATATTGTTTCATTCCCATTTTGGGATATTACAAACTCCCTCTCAATTCAGCATTCGTTTTGTTGTTGACTCTGCCACTACCAACTGCTACTGCACTTCATCACAGTTGCTTACTGCAACTAAAAAAATTCCAAAATTAAACAAGTATGATGCATCTCAGTGATGAAGATCTGACTGCTGGTAGCCTCCTCTAAAGCTTTTGCGCTTCTACTAGCTTCTGCATTGTTCCTTCCTGCACTACTTCCAACTCTGCTCTACGTTGCTCAAAATATGGCGCTGCTAAATACTGCACTATCACTACTACACTCGTCTGCACCAACTAGCACTCGTCCATCCTACAACATCTAATATGGGATCCCGTAGAAAGGTGATGATCCGAGAGGTGGACTCCTCAAGGATCATGCTCAATCTGCAGTTCTACTAAACTATAGCTCTAGACCACCCCAACGCTTTCATGGCGATATCTGGGCAATCATCATGAATTATTCCTCCTCTATCTTCACAGTTACAACCTAAGGATCATGATTTTCATTCTTGTCCTTCTTCCTGAAGGGACAATGTGTGGCGTAATGTCCCATATCGTCACGCCAAAAGCATTTGATCTTTGAAATGTCCTTCTTTATCCTACGCTACTCCTGCTGCCTCTTTGATGCAAGGGTTGCATTCTCCTCCTCCTCCTTCTTGGCCTTCGAACCACTGCTTCTATTACCCTCAATTTTACATTTGAGTAAGTGTCTCCTCATCTATTCTTGATAAAGAGCTACTATGATATCCCAAAAGGGAGAATGTAGTAATACTGAAACACAATATAAGAACTGAAGCAAGATAAATAATAAATATTAAGACAACTTCAGAATTTATAGAGAATATGACCCATTTTATTATATTGGAGAAGATTCAATTACACCATGTACAAAATATGAGTAGATCTAGCCAAAAGGATAGTCTAGAGTCACCCAGAAAACATGCTACAATTGGTACAGCGTAACTGGAGAGCCATTGAAGAAAATACTACATTGTCCCTTTAGCAGAATATGAACATATGATTGTAGGCTGAAAATGAAAATGTAGATCTACTCAAATCTTGAGCTCATATGATGCCAAGATTCAAGATCTGGCCAATGTGATGGATTCCCAAGATAACCCAGAAAGGATTTTCCAGATCTACAACTTTGGAAAATCACCTCCCTAGGATTTGATCCTTGATCTGCTAGGAAATACAGATCTGAAGCTAGATCTGTCAAATAGATGGATAAAATATGTTACAATATCAGATCTAAGCTTGAAGGGTTGATCCCTTCTTCAGATCTACAAGCTAGAAGCTCTAGATCTAGCTTCTCAATCCTCCAATAATGATTGCAGCTGCTGCAACACAACTACCAATAGAAACTGAGTTGTGAGGGAAAGAGAGGCCTTCTTCCTACTGAAAAATGTTTCAATAAACTCCAGGCTGATGGAAATACTAATGACAATGTGAGGGGATGATCCCTCATAGGATTACTAGTTGAAATGCTAGTAACTTCATTCCTCCTTTTAGATCCGCAAATTGGACAGCGTAATTCTTGAAGGAAATACTGCTGCTAGGAGGTCAATAAATTTTGGCCTGACGCAAAATATGAAATGAAGCTCTGGGAATGCTAATATTTAAGCCCAAGGTAATAGAAATAAACCCTCACAAGTTCTCTAGCTAAAGTACTAAAGATGACTTCCACCTTCCAAATTGATCTTCAGAAATCTGCAATTTTTGAATATGAATGTTCTGCAGAAAGTAGGAAAAGAGATGTAGCACCAATGCCTGATTTAGAATGAAGTACAATACTCTTTCTAGATCTACTCTAAGAAAGAGGTGGGATTCCCGACCAGGAACACCCTGTGCTAAACAGCACTTGCAATCTCTGCTAAACAGCCCGAGAAAGCAATGGAATGTCACATGACAATTCCAGATCTGAAAATATCTTTACATCAAGAATAACCAGCATACCTCCATTATTTCCTTCATCTTCTTTATATAATGTTTGAGCCTTCCCATGCCTTGGCCCTCATCTAGACTACGCTGTGCATGTGGAAAATATCCTCCAAGTTTGACTGTGTTGTTTGTCCAAATCAACCATCATGTCTAGGTGCAATGTACACCCTCTCCATCATGTGTGCTTTGTTTTCACAACATCCTCCATCACTTTATCATGAATGTTCCATGACCTTTTGTTTGAAATCTTCAAGATCTTAGTTGACTGTGTCAACCTCCATTATCTATCTCATAAATGAGACATTATCTCCAATTCCATTCACATTAGTAGTTGCTCAACTACCTTATTATGAAAATCTAGGCTTAATTAATCCACATTCACACACAAAAAGTGGATATTTATTCATATTGAAGGTTATGGGTCCCCCCACCCTTTTATTTACTTAATTCATTAAGAAAATTAAGAACTCTAATATTCCAAATATCAGGTGAAAATTTGGGAATATTACAGTCCTCCCCGACAAAATGTTGCTTATCCTCAAGCAAATCAAAAGGTAGATGAAAAGCCATCTATTCCCCTCCAAATGGAATCCACATAAGGAAGGCTTGTTCCATTTGCTGCAATGTGTTATGTATATTTGGTTCCAAATTTTTCTTTCAAAAACATATAGAATGGCCTCTAACTGTATGGTTAGATGTCCTCCTTCCATCATGAAGTACCAAGTGACAACCATATGAGTTCCAACTTCATCATTAATACATGAGATACATAAAATAAAGTGGCTCCTTCCACAAAGGAAAAGCTCCATCTCACAATACATCTCTCCATCCCATGTTTTATGAATTTGATTAAGCATTGGTATGCTCTCATACTTAGCCCTGATGGCCTTGTTGGATCCAAGCATCATTCCAATGTTATGCAAAAGAAGAAGGAAAGGAGCTATATGGGTAGACAAATATTTCAAACCATATTCTCCTAATAGTAACCACCGGAGTAAGGCCCTTTGCTGCCATCCTCCATCTCCTCCATGTAAGATGGGCAAGCCAAACTCCCCCAAAAGAAACCAAAGCAACAAGAGATCTTGCTGCTTTCTCTCCTCCTCATGTGCATCATGAAGCAAAATCATACTAATGGACATATGGAATTTCACATCAGCCCAATACAAAGAAACATCATCAATGCACATCATGAGAGCATCATGCCAAGCTTTACCCAATAAAAAACACATATACATAGGAGATGTAATGTGGTGGCCAATCTCTCTCAAGTGAAACCAAAATGAACATGCCTTCTTTTGCTACATTCTATCATTGATACTCAAGGCATGAATCAGAAAAATATGAGCTATTGGGTGGTAACCATACTCACCCAAGAGCAGCCAGCACAGCCATGCCTCCTTCTTCATTTCACAGGTGTTCCTAAAGGCATGGATCAAAGAAATAGGAGCCTTTGGGTAGTGACTAGAATCTCCCAAGGGAAACCTGCAACGTAACCAAGCTTGCTGGCCCATATCATAAATCTGCAAGCGGTCATGCAACCCCTTGCTTATCATTCTCACCCACTCACCCCAATATGGAAGATGAGTGATGTGTTGTATAATCATGGTATCCTCCCTTTGTATAATACCATCTTCCCCAAACTGATGAAGAAATTTTCACTTCATGAAATGTTGAAGTGCACCTCAAATGATATCTCTTAACGAGACCTTCTTCTCATCCATGGCCTTCCAAAACCAATGAGGTTCTGGATCTCTTGTAGGTAGAAGTCTCTCTTTGAGCTATGAGATGCTCATTGATAAAGTGTCATCAAGAAAGGAGAAAAGGTTTCTCATATCTAGATGTCTACCATCCATCATCTTTCCCTCCATTGCTTCATGAGTGAAGCTACCTTCAGAATGCTCCAAGAATAATGGGGCCTCATCACTATCACTGCTACTAGGTGACAGCGTTGTAGATATGCAAGGTAATACATATATTGTCCCAAAGCAAGGTACAATACTAATCTCATAACCAGTCATTGTACATAGGATCATGTTGATCCCTTCTTCTGAAATTCTACACTTCAACTCAAGAGGTTGAATGTAGTCCATCCATGAAAAACTGGGATAGCTTTTCATCTCCTCCTTGATTAGATCAAGGGTCCTCTGCGTTGTGATAGTTTTATGCTTCAAATCAGCATTTGCATCTAACCCTTGGTCATGCATTGGCCCTGATGTCATGTCCCCACAAGTTTCAACAAGATCTACTAAAACAATAGGTTATGAATGTGTATGCATACCTTGGATCAACTAATATGTGGGAACCTCTTGACAGAACACAAGAGTTCCTCCAACTGAGACAATAGTGCTTCCAACTGCTAGTAAGAGTGATGGCTACTCTTCTCCAAGTGTACCGTCGCTAGAATATTCCTCCTGTCCCTCATGCACCTCCTGAATCATGCATGGGTGATCTGAATTTGGATTTTATTTGTTACGCTATGCAAAGTATCCAAACAGATATAATTTTGTGTGCAAATGGATCTCCTTAAGCTGCAGGTTAAACAAATCTTTCTTGTTTTGTTATTTAAGTTTTTGTGTGAGGAATTTATTAATTAATTTTACTGCTTAGCATTGTACAACAGCAATGAACAGCAAATAAACTCACAAACACATTACTCAGCTATTTGTTGAGCAGTTCACCCCTCCTGGGCTATGTCTATTAGTACATGCCTCCCAAATGGCATGTCCCTCTTGTATTAAATAGCTCCAAAATGCAAATGCAAGTGTAAATATACCTCAATAGGCAAAAATAACTATAAATAAAGTTTCAGAAGATATGAAATAGCTAAAAAATCTTTTTCATTTACACTAAACAGTGAAATATTACCCAATGCAGTGCCTTCTCCATGATGGCCCTGATGGCTCTTTGAACTCTCCTTCAGATTTTTGAGCTCTAGAAGTTCTCAAAATGTTTTGAAACCTCTTCCATTAGGTTCAGAAGGTAGAAAATAGTTGGAAATGGCTTTTGTTTCACACTAAACAGTGAAATATAGCCCAAAACAATGCCTTTTCCATGATGGTCCTGATGCCTCCTTCATCTTTCTCGAAGGGAAAAGTGTTGAAGATCACCTATTTTCGACCTAAAAACTATTCCAAACTGTTCATAAGGTCTAAGATACCCAAAATTGACTAAAAATTCATCCAATTTGGTTCAATAATGAGGGAGTTATGGTCTCCCAAAGAAAATTGCCCAATGTCCCCCAAAAACCCCACTAAAAGTGGAGTAACTGCAGATAATCCGACTAAACTGGCCAAAATTCCGAATTTATTGGACTCCGCTCCAAAATGGCAGAACCACTGGCAGTTATATTAAATGTTAAGTTAGGCGGGTCACATGGACCTCCGCTCTAACCAGCAAACAAACTGCGATTTAACCGTGACTTAACCTCGCATTTAATGTAAGTTCGGTGTTGGCCACATGTCCGTTGCTAACCGCTGCCACTAACCATAATTGCATGTTTGGCTTTAGCTCCTAGCCGCAGAGGTATGGTCATGTGGTGTTGGTTATATGGTGTCGGGCTAGCCCTTAATGTTTCCGCCGAACATAACTTCAAACCATAAAAATGTTTCCCACGGCTCATATGTTAAGACTTATGCCCTAGGCGGGCCAGTCAGGCCTTCGTGCTGACAGACATAAAGTCACCTGTTCGAAACCTGCATCTATACCAAAAAATTTATCATGCCAAAATTTCACCACGACCTAGGTCCACGTGGCGGCCTCCGGGCCTGCCATGTGGCAGCTTGTGATAGGCCCAAAAATCTCCAAGTCAAACAAACTTCCAACCAAAACTTGCCACTTGTCCGCATATAATTAGACCGAATGGAATATTCTTTTTTTAATTTTTCCAATGTTGGAAAGTCAAACTTGGTCAACTGAATTTTGGAGTTTACTAGAGACTTCAAACCTGAATAACTTTCGCATACGACCTCCGTTTTGCGAATCGTTCACGGCACCAGAATCGCAGCAACGAGACCTTTCCATTCATTCAGATTGTAACCAATTTTGAACACTTCCATTTTTTGAGAAAAAATTGCATAACTTGGAGATGATCTCCTGATCACACCTCCCAAATGAGAAGCTTTTGGTCCCCAAAAGCTCTCTGGAATACTGAAACTGATCTATACAACAAATAATAATATTGCACCCTCTTCTCTTCAGCCTTCAAACACTTGCCTTGCATGGCTAGTGAATTTGAACCACAACTAGAAAGCAATTCACACTTCCCTTCCTCGATGTGTTTGTCCTCCTGTCAAGAGATGTCTTTCTTGCACTCACTTAGAAAATTTCTGGTGAGAAATTTGCAGAAGTAAATTGTACATCGCTGCCTTGATCAATGATCCAAGGTGGCTCAAACAAACGAGATATTACAGCATAAAATACATGCATACAACCGAAATTTGCATATGTACAAAATGAGTACGTCTTACTGTGTTAAGAAGTCCATCCACTTCTTACCAAGCCACTTCCATGGCGAATTTTGCTGCTGCAACTCTTCCTCATGTGAATCTTCCATTTTCACATCAATAATGGAATCTGTAGTTCCACTTGCACCAATCTTCCTATCCGCTTGCTGCATGTGCTTTGGACGACTAGTTGGATGCAAAGTCCAACAATGAGAGACATCATGTCCCTTATTTTGGCAATATGTGAAAAACTTATGCACCTTCTTTAAAAGTTGTCTTTGCCTCATCTGCTTCCTATATGCTTTCTTCCTCATCCAGCATCTCGAAACAACATGGTTAAATCCACCACAATATGTACAACAAATCTTTCTTCCATTTAAGCATGTAAAATTATCATGCTTTGCAAAAACACAATCAAATTGATCATAAGAAGATTTATACCTCTTGTGCTACTTTGAATGTTCATCCTTTTTATCTTCATGAGAAGATGAACTAGTAGAGGCTACAACTTTCATTTGCATACTAACATCACCATTCTTGTCTTGAAAATTGTTTGAACTTGCATGCTCGCCATAAGATGCATGTCTACCCTCTTCTTGCTGCAACAAAGGCTTAAAGCAATGGCAATCATATTTGAAAAAAAATTGACATATTTGCATCTTAGAACTTGGAATAAAGGTTCTCTTTAAATTTGTCTCACATGCTATCATGTTTTTGGAATCTTCGCCATTAAATTGCACATATCCAAGACCAAGATTCTTGGGTCATTCCTCAACTGAAATGGGGTCAACCATGCCTTGTGCATGCTTTCCTAATCCCTTGCCTTCGTATCCCATTTTAATAATTAGTTTGGACCCTATACCCCTCGTATGCTTTTCGAAAGAACCAACACATCTTTCTAAGGAGGAAACTGAAGACAAGTTAGAATTGATTACCTCTTCCTCATGCATTTTCTTGGTCAAAGCCTCTTGGGCTTGATGGAGTTGCCTCTCCATATCATGCAATATTTGAAGAATTTCTTCCTTCTCTTCCTTCATGGAAAACAACTGTTCCTGAAGTTCAGTGCTTTCTCGTGTATCCTCAAACAAAATCTGCACCATGTCCTTCAATATGATAAAGTCACGCTTCATATCATCATCAAAGAATCTTGTGAAGGAGGAAACTTCACTTGTAGAAGTTTTCATTATGATGTCAATGAACAAAAGGAACTTCAAAAAAGTTCTCAAAGCTTTCAAAACAAATGACAAGCTTTTTTAAACCAAATGGTTGTAAAGATAAACTCTTATTCAAGCAGCCAAACAACAAACAAACTCCAAGAGCTTCCTAACAAAAAATCGTCAAGAGGGTTTGTTCCAAAAGTGACTTTGAGGTCCCTTGGGGTAAGGAAGATGCCTTCATGCCTTTTCTTCCTTTTGGTTCTCTCCAGGACTTAGCTATTCAGTAGCTATCCCCAAATCTCAAGCAAACTCAAACAACAATCAGTTTGCAAAAAGTAAACAGCCAATCTTTTACATTGTTTAAACACCTTTCAAGCTATACAATCAAGAAACCAAGTGCTCTGTCAAGCAAGAAACTATGCTCTGATACCAACCTTCTCTAAATTTGGATTTTATGTGTTACGCTATGCAAAGTATACAAACAGATATAATTTTGTGTGCAAATGGATCTCCTTAAGTTGCAGGTTAAACAAATCTTTCTTGTTTTGTTATTCAAGTTTCTGTGTGAGGAATTGATTAATTAATTTTAATTTTTAACATTGTACAGCAGCAATAAACAGAAAATAAACTCACAAACACATTACTCAGCTATTTGTTGAGCAGTTCACCCCTCCTGGGCTACGTCTGTTGGTCCATGCCTCCAAAATGGCATGTCCCTCTTGTATTAAATTGCTCCACAAATACAAGTGTAAATATGCCTCAATTGGAAAAAATAACTGTAAATAAAATTTCAGAAGATATGAAATAGCTAAAAATGTCTTTTCATTTACACTAAATAGTGAAATATTACCCAATACAGTGTCTTCTCCATGATGGCCCCGATGGCTCTCTGAACTCCCCTTCAACTTTTCGAGCTCTAGAAGTTCTCAAAATGTTCTGAAACATCTTCCATTAGGTTCAAAAGGTAGAAAATAGCTGGAAATGGCTTTTTTTCACACTAATTAGTGAAATATAGCCCAAAACAGTGTCTTTTCCATGATGGCCCTGATGGCTCCTTCATCTTACTCGAAGGCAAAAGCGCTGAATATCACCTCTTTTCGACCTAAAACATGTTCCAAATTGTTCATAAGGTCTAAGAGACCCAATATTGACTTAAAATTCATCCAATTTGGTTCAATAATGAGGGAGTTATGGTCTCCAAAAGAAAACTGCCCAATGTCCCCCAAAAACCCCACTAAAAGTGGATTAACTGCAGATAATCCGACTAAACTGGCAAAAATTCCAAATTTATCGGACTCCACTCCAAAATGGAGGAACCACTAGCATTTATATTAAATGTTAAGTTAGGCGGGTCACATGGACCTCCGCTCTAACCGGCGAACAAACTACGATTTAACAGTGACTTAACCCCGCATTTAATGTAAGTTCGGTGTTGGCCACATGTCTGTTGCTGACCGTCGCCTCTAACCATAACTGCCTGTTTGGCTTTAGCTCCTGACTACGGAGGTATGGTCATGTGGTTTCGATTATATGGTGTTGGGCTAGCCCTAAGGCGCTAACACTTAATTTTTCCGCCGAACGTAACTTCAAACCATAAAAATGTTTCCCACAACTCATATGTTAAGACTTATGGCCTAGGCGGGCTGGTCAGGCCTTGGTGCTAACAGAAGGAAAGTCACCTGTTTGAAACATGTAGCTATACAAAAAAAATTATCACGCCAAAATTTCACCACGGCTTGGGGCCATGTGGCGTCCTCCGGGCCTGCCACGTGGCAGCGCATGATAGGCCCAAAAATCTCCAAGTCGAACAAACTTCCAACCAGAACTTGCCACTTGTTCGCATATAATTAGACCGAATGGAATATTCTTTTTTTAATTTTTCCAATGTTGGAAAGTCCAACTTGGTCAACTGAATTTTGGATTTTACTGGAGACTTCAAACTTGAATAACTTTCGCATACGACCTCCGTTGTGCAAACCGTTCATGGCACCAGAATCGCAGCGACAAGACCTTTCTGGTCATTTAGATTACAACCAATTTTGAACACTTCAATTTTTTGAGCAAAATTTGCATAACTTGGAGATGATCTCCTGATCAATGGGACTCTATATGTCAAGAGCTCAAGACTATCTTGCAAAGTTGCAAGTGTCTCTTCTCTGGATGCAACTACTTCTGCAGCTGGTGGTGAATGTAGTGACTTCTTGTCCAGAGTGACTAATATTGACATCCTCCTTTGTTTCCATAGGAAATGTCACTTTGTGACACATCTTTGGTTTCCTCACATCAAATTTCTTCCTCAACTTGTAAAAGAAATCTGAATATATAGTCACTTTTGCATGCTCCGTGTGACCAAACCACCATTCATTTGCTTCACCTAAAAGATGAAGTGCTGCAATTTGGACAGCCTCTTCTTCAGCTACAGGATGTAGCTTGAAAAATGCATTTAACTCTTTCCTCCAAGCCTTAACAGTGCTTGAGGAAGATCCATCAAATGTAGGCAAATAGAATCTATTATGCCTCTTTCTTCTATTGTTGCTACAGGATCCTCTTTCTTCTTTGATGTTGAAGAATTGTTGGAGATTTAGCTTCTCCTTGAATGCTCTAGACTATGCTTTGTACTCTTCAAGATATAGACAGAGATTCTTATGAGTCTCAGGTTCATTCCTTTCTTTATCTATACACCTTTCACCTTCTCCAAAGAAAGTGGGCATAGTGGATCTATGAGGAGATCTAGGATTCTCCAGTTTTCTTCTTTGCTGATAGGAAGTGCTTGGACCTTCCTCATCACATCTTCTTCTTGGATTTTCTTTCTGCCTTTCCTCTTTCATTTGATTGACCTCCTTGGGGAGATCTTGCATATATCTACAGAAATGTGTGGCAGAATTTTCTTCCTCCATGATAGATTTCATCTATCTGCTTCTTCTTTAGATGCAAAAGATGAAGTGTCCACAAGCTGAGCCAAAGATCATGCTCCGATACCACTGTAATATCCCAAAAGGAGAATGCAGTAATAATGAAACAAAATATAAGAACTGCAACAAGATAAACAATAAATCTTAAGACAACATCAAAATTTACAGAGAATTTGAGCCATTTTATTATATTGGAGAATATTTAGTTACACCATGTACAAAATATGAGTAGATCTAGCCGAAAAGATGGTCTAGAGTCACCTAGAAAACATGCTACAATAGGTACAGCGTAACTGGAGAGCCACTGAAGCAAATATTGTGTTGTCCCTTCAGCAGAATATGAACATATGATTGCAGACTGAAAAGGAAAATGCAGATCTACTCAAACCTGGAGCTCAGATGATGCCAAGATTCAAGATCTGGCCAATGTGATGGATTCTCAAGATAACCCAGAAAGGATTTTCCAGATCTACAACTTTGGAAAATCACCTCCCTAGGATTTTATCCTTAATCTGCTGGGAAATACATATATGAAGCTAGATCTGTCAAATAGATGGCTGAAATATGTTACAAGATCAGATCTAAGCTTGAAGGGCTGATCCCTTCTTCAGATCTACAATCTAGAAGCTCTAGATCTAGCTTCTTAATCCTCCAATAATGATTGCAGCTACTGCAACACAACTGCCAATAGAAACTGCGTTGTGAAGGAAAGAGAGGCCTTCTGCCTGCTGAAAAATGCTGCAATAAACTCCAAGCTGATGGAAATACTGATGGCAATGTGAGGGGATGATCCCTCATAGGATTACTAGCTGAAATGCTAGTAACTTCCTTCCTCCTTTTGGATCTGCAAATTGGACAGCGTAATTCCTTAAGGAAATACTGCTGCTAAGAGGTCAATAAATTTTGGCCTGATGCCAAATCTGAAGTGAAGCTCTGGGAATGCTGATCTTTAATCCCAACGTGATAGGAATAATCCTCACCATTTCTCCAGCTGAAGTACTGAAGACAACTTCCACCTTCCAAACTGATCTTCAAAAATCTACAATTTTTGAATATAAATGTTTTGCAAAAAGTAGGAAAAGAGATGTGGCACCAATGCCTGATGTAGAATGAATTACAATACTCTTTCTAGATCTACTCTAAGAAAGAGGTGGGATTCCCGACCAGGAACACCCTGTGCTAAACAGCACTTGCAATATCTGCTAAACAGCCCAAGAAAGCAATGGAATGTCACATGACAATTCCAGATCTGAAAATATCTTTACATCAAGAATAACTAGCATACCTCCATCCTTTCCTTCATCTTATTTATATAATGTTTGAGCCTTCCCATGCCTTGGCCCTCATCTAGACTGTGTTGTGCATGTGGACAATATCCTCCAATTTTGACTGCGTTGTTTGACCAAATCAACCATCATGTCTAGGTGCAATGTACACCCTCTCCATCATGTGTGCTTTGTTTGCACAACATCCTCCATCACTTTATCATGAATGTTCCATGATCTTCTGTTTGACATATTCAAGATCTTAGTTGACTATGTCAACCTCCATGATCTATCTCATCAATGAGACACGATCTCCAATTCTATTCATATTAGTAGTTGCTCAACTACCTTATTATGCAGATCTAGGCTTAATTAATCCACATTCACACACAAAAAGTGGATTTTTTTTGTGAAACCAGCTCCAAAAATAGAAGAAAAGAGATATCAACACCTTAGAAATAAGCCACTTCGAGTGGGCAACCTCCAATACATTACATGAATGAAAAATTCTTGGATGATACAAAATACAAAACCTCCTTTCTATATATAGGAGTCCATGGGGCCACAATGTAATCCTAGTGGGGCCACAATGTAATCCTAGCCAACCAAACAATAATAATTTAAGGGCACAATAATAACAATATGGGGGTTATAGGGGTACAATAATAACAATAAGGGGTTTACACTAACAACAATAAGGGACTATACTAGTAATATAGGGACCTAACATGCCCCTCTCCTTCAAAAAAGTGTTGTCCTCAACGCTTGAGTAGCTATGGGTGCTTCTATATAAAATTCTCATCCTCCCATGTAGAATCTTCAGTGGGTAAGTTCTTCCACTTGATGAGATACTCTGAAATTGATCGATTTCATAGCTGTCGAGTTCTTGTTTCCGTGACCGCTTCAGGTTCCAATATGGTTTTTCCTTCCTCATCAAATTCTGTCAATATTGTTTGAACTGGAATATTTTCATCTATAACCTTCTTTAAGCATGAAACACGGAAAATTGGATGCACTCATGAAGAAGCAGGAAGCTCCAATTTATATGCCATAGTACCAATCCTTTGCAACACCTTGTAATGACCGTAGTACTTTGGTGATAATTTATTATCCTTATTAGCTTGCTTGAGGGACATTTTTTTGTATGGTTGTAGCTGTAAAAATACCCAGTCTCCTACATCAAAACTTCCCTCTTTGCGATGTTGATTTGCCTGTTGTTTCATTCGATTTTGTGCCAAATTCAGGTTATCCTTTAAGAGCTTGAGAACTTCTTGTTGATGTTAGATGTGATTTTCCACTGCTTAAACCTTCGAATTTTCTCTTAAATATAATGTGATGGACGATGGATGATATCCATAAAGTGCCATAAATGGGGTCATTTTTGCTACTGTATGGAAGGAAGTGTTATACCACCATTCAGCGATAGGTAACCACTTCACCCATTGTGTTTGTTTATCAGATATAAAACAATGAATATATCCTTCCAAACATTTATTTACTATCTTATTTTGACCATCAGATTGAGGATGATAAGATAAGCTATGAGCTAATTGAGTACCCAAACAAGAAAATAACTTTGTCCAAAAATTTCCAGTAAAAATGGGACCTTTGTCGCTCACAATAACCCTTGGGTTTCCATGTAGCTTTTGAATTGTGTCCATAAATGTAGTAGCAACTGTATTTTCTTTAAATGGATGAGATAATGCACAAAAGTGGGCATACTTGGTAAGTCTATCAACTACCACTATGATGACACTCTTTCCTTCGGACTTAGGTAAACCTGTGATAAAATCCTTTGAAATCTCCTCCCAACGTTGACTTGGAATGGATAAAGGTTGTAGAAGACCTGGGGTATTAATTGTCTCAACTTTATTCTGTTGGAAAATCAAACATTCCGCCACAAGATTTTGAATATCAGATTTAAGGCCATCCCAAAAAAATCATTTCTTCACTCTGTGGTAAGTTTTTAAAAATCCTGAGTGTCCTCCTAAAGGAGAAGTGTGCAATTCCAAAAGAATCTTTTGTTTTAGTTGGGAATTCCTACAAAGATATAAGCGATCTTTGTACCATAAGGAATCATTTTTCCAACTAAATGTATCAAATGTACTAGGATCTTGCTGCAAATTTTGAATGAGTGTCCACACTTCTTCGTCCTTCTTCCATTCAACCCTTGATTCGGTTATCCAATCTGGTTGGATAATAGAAATGGCACAAAGCAATGCTTCCACCTCTTCATTCTTTCTTGAGAGTGCATCTGCAACAACATTTAGCTTCCCTTTTTTGTAGATTATTTCAAAGTCATAACCCAACATCTTTGTGACCCATTTTTGTTGTTGTTCTGAAGATAGTATTTGTTCCAAAAAGTGTTTATGACTATCATGATCAGTTTTTACCTTGAAGTGTCTTCCCATTAGGTAAGTTCTCCATTTCTTTAGTGCATGCAGTATTTCTAACATTTCCTTCTCTTAAATAGCTTTTTGTAAATACTTTCCTTTGATTGGACGACTTTCAAAAGCAATGGGTCTTCCTTCTTGCATTAAAACAGCACCAATTCCATTTCCTGAGGTATCACATTCCACAATAAAGGTTTTTGTGAAGTCTGACGTAGCTAAGATCGGTGCTAGGCACATTGACTCTTTAATATGTTCAAAGGCCTTAGTTGCTTCAGGAGTCCATGAAAATGCATATTTCTTCAATAATTTTGTTAGAGGTGTTGCTATTCTCTCATAATTCTTAACAAACTTGCGATAATACCCTATTAACCTGAGAAATCCTTGCAACTGCTTTATGGTTGTGGTCACTTTCCATTCTTTAATGGCTTTAATTTTGTTAGGGTCTACCTTAACACCCTCGTGAGATACAATATGACCCAGATATTCCACCTCTTGTACTCCAAAGAAACATTTCGATGTTTTTGCATATAATTGTTTCTCCTGCAATAGTTTGAGCACCCTGTCAACATGTTCAACATGATCCTTCCAAGACCTGTTGTAGATTAGTATATCATCAAAAATACTAGCACAAATTTTCTAAGGAAGGGTTTGAAAATGGAATTCATCAACCCTTGAAATGTAGAAGGTGCATTGGTAAGGCCAAAAGGCATGACCAAAAATTCATAATGACCCTCATGAGCTCAAAATGTTGTTTTTGGAATATCTTCAGTCTTCATTCTAATTTGATGATATCCTGAACGAAGATCCAACTTGGTAAAATAAATTGCTCCATGTAATTCATCCAATAATTCATCAATCACAAGAATGGGAAATTTATCTTTAATGGTGAGCTTATTGAGCTCGCTATAATCCGGACACATGTGCCATGATCCATCCTTATTTTGTACCAATACTACAGGAGCAGAGAAAGAACTTTGACTAGGTTGAATTATACCAGCCTCTAACATTTCTGCAATCATGCGTTCAATTTCGCTCTTTTGGACATAAGGATATCTATAAGGCCTGATGTTTGGAAGAAAACTTCCTGGAATCAAATGAATAGCATGGTCATGATCATGAATAGGTGGGAGTCCTTTGGGAGTTTCAAAAACCTTGGAATGATTGTCCAAGGCTTTTGGAGATCTGCAGAAATAGATGATTTTGATGTTGGAACTTCTAGTGAGCATAATTGTGCAATTACGTCTCGTTGTTCTTTCTTTAGAAGCTTTGTCATGAAATTAGAGCTTATTATCTTTCCCGGCTTCCCTGCAATACCCCGTAATTCTACTTCATTTCCTTTTGAAAAAAAAATTCAAGAAAATTTCTTAAAAATTAAAAGCTACCATCCCCAAAGATTGTAACCATTGAACTCCTAGTACAACATCAGCACCTCCCATAGGAATGGAAAGCATTGGACTATTCAATAAATATTCCCCCATGGTTAGCTTGATATTATGGCATTTTCCAGAGAAATTTATAGTTCCTCCATTTGCAACCATCACTTGACATTCTGGTGCTGGGTATAGGAAACAATTCAATTCCTTGGCTACCTTACAATGAATAAAATTATGGGTGCTACCTTAATCAATCAACACTATTACCTTTTTCTTCTTGATTTGTCCTTGTATCTTGAGAGTTTGAGGAGTGGTAATTCCTGCCAGTGCATTACACGATATGGTCGGATTCATTTCTTCCTCTTCTAGGGTTGGTTCCTGGTGTATATCCTCTTGTTCATTTTCTTCTTCCTCTTCACAATCTATGTAAAATAATTTCTTCTCAGCACACTTATGACCTTTAGTGTATTTGCTATCACAACTGTAGCAAAGCCCTTTTGCTCTTTTTCTTCCAATTGTTGTGGTGTCAACCTTGTAGGTTGTGGAAATCTAGGCGTAGCAACACTTCCTTCTTTATAGAAGTGAGTGGTAGGCTTCCTTGTCGCCATAATTTTACATTCAATTTTTCTTGCCAACCTGAATGCCTTCTCCAATGAATCAAGTTCCAAAACACGAACTTCATGTTGGATGTTATCCTTTAAAGTACCTATGAAGAGATCAATCCTGTGTTCCTCTGGAATATCAGTTACTCTTATATTCAATTTTTGGAAGTCCTCAATGTGCTCCCCCACTAAACCCTTTTGTTTGAGATTTATCAATTGGCTAAAGAAGGTGTTGCTCTTTGTATCCTCATAATGTACTATCATTTCCTCCGTAAAAATTGACCAAGTGACAATTTTTTTACGGGAGCAAAGCCATCGATACCATACAAATGTATTTTGTTCTAAATGTAAAGTTGCAATGCGTACCTTTTATGTGTTTTGCACATTATTGAGATCAAAATATTGCTCCATCTGTAGTATCCATGTTACAGGATCCTTTCCATCAAACTTCCTCATATCCATTTTTGGAATATGGTGGTTCTTCCCGCCAACATTAGAGTTTATGAAATCAAGATTAACATTTATTTTGTTCTCATCATGAGTTTCCTCTACTATATTTTCACCATTAGGAAACATTTCTTGTATCAACTTTGTCAAACCTTCCATGTCTGCTTTTAGATCATTCTTCATGTTTTCCATTTTTCATCGATCTTAGCTTCCATGTCTTCCATCTTAGATTGCATGCCAGATTCCATGCCATCTATCTTAGATTCTACATCTTTCTTCAAACCATCCATCTTAGTTTCCACACCTTTCTTCAAAACTTCCATGTCATTTTTTGTTGCTCTTTGTGAGAGCAAAATTTGTTGCACTTACTCTTGTAATTTTGATATGTCATGTTGCCATTCTTCGTCTTCATGAGTCATATTAGAGCCTTATAAAGGCTTAATGGGTGTTGAATTATTTTTAGGGGCCATTTTAGAATCCAATACCGATATTTGTTCTACAATATGCCTTTGGAATCAATTCAACAAGACTTATGCAATTCGGGAAAAAAAATACACACCTTTTACTTGCTTTTGAGGAGCTCTATATTGAAATTGAATTCTCTCTAAAATCATGGATCCTATAAAATTCGGCCTTTTCGTAGCCCTCTGAAGCTTCTTTCAAATGTCACAGGTCTGACCTGATTTGGATTCTTCAAGGCAAAGTTATGTCCAATCTCCCACAATGACCCAATTATGGACTAGTTAAGTAGAGTGAACTTGTACGAATTTCCACGTGTCACTGTTTCTTCCTTTGGATCTAAAATTGATAGACACGAAACTAAAGTCTGTGTCCTTGCGGCCACTTTTTACAAAATTTCAATCCGATGCTCAGAGAGAGCGTTATGAATATTTTCCCACGATAACTTCTTTGAGATGAAATTCGGGAGCCTCAAAAAGACATAACTTCCACAGATCATATCTCTGAATATATTGCGAACCAAGCTCTGAAATTTTGTGACGTTGTTCCTCAAGATTTCGGCTCCACTCTCTAAAAATGTCAGCTTCTGAATCTTAGTAGAAAAAGGGTTATAGTGAAAATTCCGCGATGACCTGTTTAGGTTAAATTCAGGAGCCTACAAAAAGCCCTAACTTCCACAAATCATATCTCCGAAAATATTGTGAACCAAGCTCTGAAATTTTGCGACAATGTTCCTTAGGATTTTGGCTTCGCACTCTAAACATTTTAGCTTTTGAACCTTCGTAGAAAAAACTTTATAGCGAAAATGCCACGATGATCGGTTTGGAGTAGCGAAAACCCTAGAATCCAAAGCTCTGATACCAAATGTTGTGAAACCAGCTCTAAAAATAGAAAAAAAGAGATATCAACGCCTTAGAAATAAGCCATTTAGAGGGGGAAACCTCCAATACATTACATGAATGAACAATTCTTGGATGATACAAATTACAAAACCTCCTTTCTATATATAGGATTCCATGGGGCCACAATGTAATCCTAGCCGACCTAACAATAATAATTTAAGGGCAAAATAATAACAATATGGGGGTTACAGGGGTACAATAATAACAATAAGGGGGTTACACTAACAAAAATAAGGGGCTATATTAGTAATATATGGACCTAACATATTTATTCATATTGAAGGTTATGGCTCCCTCCACCCTTTTGTTTTCTTATTTCATTAAGAAAATTAAGAACTCTAATATTCCAAATATCAGGTGAAAATTTGGGAATATTACAGCTACCCACATCGCTTCCTAGTCTTGTAACTTCTCTCTGTCCATGATACTCTGGACAAAGACCTGATAGTCTTCAGACACAGAATTTAAGGCAACTTTGACCATCTTTGTGGCCTAAGGAGTTGCTCCTACTACTGTCATCTGATCTCGATTTTCCTGAAGTCTAGACAAGGATGGATCAATGCGCTCTCCCTTCTGCATCTTGGTGGTCTGCGTCTTCTCCTCCAAAAGCATCTTCCTTTTCTCAGAAGACCCCTGATATAGCATCACCAATGGATCCCAAACTTCCTTGGTTGTCCCTTTGCCAGAGATGAGTGACACAATATTATCCTTCACTCCATCGAGGATCAACCACTTGTCTTTAGCCATGGTCTTCTTGAAGGCCCTTAATGGTGTTTCATCCACCAGTTCATCCTTAGCACTGTCGATAAAGTTCTTAAGGTCATGTTCATCTAGAAGGAAGGAAACCCTTGCCTTCCAGATTACGTAGTTGAAGGCACCCTCCAACCGGTGTTGGTCACGCAATCCACTAATGGCCATCTTACCCAACTACTGTCGATCTGATGCCTCTAACCCTATGCATAGCTAGCTTTACGCACTCCCTAATGGAGCAAGCCACAAACTCTGTTGCTTTTGCATGAGAAATCTGAATTTCTTGGGAAAGAAACTCTTTGAGGTCAGAAATCCCCAAAATGTGTCTTCAGCTACTCTTCCTGGCGCTTCTACACCATGAATCACTGCTACATAGCAAACTGCATCCCTCCAACTACTAATCTGTGTAGATGTGTTGCGTTTCTCCCTCTGCCTTGGACAAACAACAATCTGTAAAAATCCTACCTCTCTGTCAGCTCACTCAGAGAGAGATTTTCCTTGTTGATCTAGCCCTCCTAGATTGACTGCAACCTTCATTGGGAAATCGATCTACTGCTTATGCAGCTCTTTGATCCCTAATTTTTCCTTCAACACAATCTGCTCGAACAGTTCTTCTGTTACTCCTGCACTCAACGTAAAAAAGCTCTTATACCATGTGAAAATTCCTCGAATCTCGAATCTTATTGCAACAACTACTATTAATTCTCCTACTGATAATTTAATTATTCAGTTTATTGCTACGACAACATCGAATTAGACACACTGCAACCTTCCCTACATAAACTGCGGAAAAATACAAGTGCAGAAACAAAATTGAACAAGAATAGATCACACACACATCTGACACAGTTATTTTTGGACCAATTTCCCCGGAAAAACCCAATGCGGGAAAACTGATGCAGCAGTTGAGGGTTTATATATTATGTAGTAAATTTTTCTGAGTACAAGTCTATGATTGAAGAATCTGTCAAATCATGAAGAGAAACTGACAAGAAAGATCTTTTGAGACAAACCTCACTCCTCTACGGGAACCCGACACTGATCAACACCCAAAACGAATTTCCATGTGTTGCCTCTGCGTAGTCTAAGTGCCACAGCTATGACTACCCTCTGTCTTTGCGTTGGTCTCTCTGCTAGCTGGAAACTGAGGCCTTCTAGCCTCCGAAAAATCTCTCTGGGGTCTGGCATTGGCCCAACGCTATCTCCTCAGCAAAAATACGACTTCTCCTCAGGATCTGCAGAGTGACTACGTAAGCTCTACGTCAGTGGCTCTGTGCTACCTCTATGGCTATTACTGTCTCCTCTGTTATGCACTCTATGACTCAGGGATGCTTCCAACCAGAATTACTACCCCTCTCTGTGGAAGAGCTCTCGATCGAAGTTTCTCCCTGAGCACTGCTCACTAAATAAATTGATCTCTAATCCTTTCTCTGTCTTGTGTCAATTTGTTTTCCAAATGACCCTTCAATCCATTCTTATATTCTTCTCGATGAAACTTCAATGGCCCAGATTAGATCTCTAATCAACGATTAAGATTAAATTTTGACTTTATTTGCCTTTTATAAAAAATTCACACCCATATTCTATTAATTCACTTTAATTAATTTATTTTCCAAAGTTTAGACTTAGGGTTCCTTTAATAATAATTAATTATTTTAATAAAATACAATCCGATTGGAATTTCCCCAAACGATATTTGGGTTTTCTGGAATACATGTGTCTAAGCCTCCCTACAAATTTTGAGACTTATAGCACATCTGATGCTACCCCAAATCAACAACTACGAGCTAGAAGGAGGTTGCAAGGGGTTGTTGGCTCCCAGCTGAGGTCCATCATAGAGAAAAAATTATCCTAGGGATATCACCTGGCACGAAGTGGTGGGTAACCTCTAGCTCCAACTGGGATGCGATCTCTCGAATAAGTGGGAAAGGTTGCTCGAACGGGAGGTCACGAGAACTCCAGAAATCTCTTGTTCATTGTAGACATGTTATCTACACATGTCAAAGATCAAATCCATGTGGCAACACGTTTTTCACGGTGTCTTATGATCACCCATGCTTAATGTCGACTTCATAAAATCAACAAGTAATAAAATATGCAAATTTAATCTAAATGCAACTAATCTATCATGATAAATATCATATGTGGTTAGTTATAATGAAAAACCAACATGCAATGCATCCTACCTTGAACATGCATATGGTACAAAACTAATACTAAGTGTAATCATAAAGTCAGTGCAACCAACATATCATCAAATAAAATTTAAATATACCGGGCTATATGATTACTCATGTAAAAAATGTCAAATCGAAGGTGGATAGAACCACATGGATGATAAGGCTAGCGAGAGTTAAAGAAGTAGGATGCCCACACATGGATGATTATGCGAGAAGAGGTAAGAAATGGATGTAATCTAGTCCATGAGATACTCTCTTCTAACCAAAATATGGAGATGTCAATGATTAGGCTCGTAAACTTTTGATGGATGGTTATCTGGGGCATATTATTTCCATGATGGTCCTTATCATTTATGGCATATTTTATGGCCTCCACAGGGTTATGATTAGTAGGAAAGGGAGACTGATGAGATGCAGAAACACATATGTTGCCCATGATAATCACACTGGAAAGGGGATATTATACATTGATCGTGATCCTGAGGGGGTGGCCAAGGAGATAAAGTATAATCAATGAGGGGCTCATCCTTGACACTATGCTTGGAAGGGAGAAAGGGCTCACTTCCACTTGATATCATGTGATAGGAGGTGAGGGAATCACTTGATAAAGACTTAAGATGATGACCAAAAAGAGAGGATAAAGTATTACATTCAACGAGTTTTTCTTCCCCAACGTCATAATCTAAAGCCTCAATTTATTTGAACATAGAATCATACTCAGGAAAGGTGGGAGCCTTATCAATTTTCGTAGCATCAAATATTGGGTCCCTCCCAAAAGGAAAATTGATCACCCCTAATTGCCCCTTTTTGTGCAAGGAAAAATAAATATTCCCCTTCCCAAGAGTACCAATGGATATGTCATCATAAATAGCGCCCGAGAGAAAGGGAAAAATAATCTCACCCTCATCCCCCTCGTCGGTGTCGTAAATAGGATCACAATCAAATTGAGGACCAGCAATTTCCCATTTCCCCTTTTCAATGTGGAAGTAATCTCCAATGTCATCCTCTAAGGGGATAATGGGATCACCTCCCTCAAGGTTCTCAAGAGGAGAATCATCAAAATTAATGTCCTCGAGAATGGTAAGGTTAGTCTCAAATTCACCTTCAATAGCTTCATCCCTCCCAACACATGTGCTCTCAAAATCATCATTTTCATCATGTGGGCCCTAGGAGGACTCATCTCCTTGCTCACTACTTAGATTCGCAATGTCTTGATGATGCTCAATGAAGGGTTCCTCTTGAATGCTTAATGCAAGGTATACTTGAAAATGTTCAAAAAAGCCATCAATGAAATCCTCATTAGATGAGATACTCTTAGGTTTATGATCATGTACCCATGAATTATGACCACCGAGAGATCACATGAACAATAACATAAGGACATCCTGGTGAAACACTTTTTCTCTTGAAGCATGTGTGTTAAATATTTCTACATGGTTAATTGCAGAGAGTGGATCACCATCAAACATAGGTAAACCACCTACCATCCTTCATGTGACATGATTAGGGTGCCCAAGGATGTTAGCGATGTCCAAGACGGGAAATTTTTCAAAGAAAGACAACATATTTGAGATATGCATGAAAAATATGTAGGAGTCACCAGGGTGAATTTAAATATGCCTAAGAAATGCTTGCTTCACCCTACAAGCATCGACCTCTAGTTTCAATGAAGAAATAGGACTTTGTTCTTCCAATAGAATCGCCAAAATGATATGTCAATATGTCGTAAGGGGAAAAAAGCACATGTCTCGTGACCTCGGTAACGATGCTAGAAATATTACCACTCAAACCAGCAAGGGACCTAAAAGGGGTTCCTAAGAGGGAAACTGCTAAGTCTAAGGGAAATGGTGGAGGCTTAGCCCACTATCACCATGGCTAAGACTCCTTGCTCTTCAAGGACTTTCACTGATGGGAGGTGTTGGGCCTTCAATTTGTCATAATTTGTTGATGAAACCATCCATTTTCACATCATTCCATTCACCCATTTTCATCATTTTGAACCATATTTCTTCATAAACGCACAAAATTCTCGCACACATGTTTACATGGTTTATTATTATTATTATTATTTCTATTATTTTTAATGAATTAAAGAGAATTATGCATGGTTTCACTTATGATAGTTTTGCTAGTGTAAGTTTCTACAGTTAGCGAAGTTTCCACAGCTGTCTCCATGGTTTTGGTAGTAGCACCACTCTAGAATGAAATCCAACACATGGAAATTGTTTCTAGAAGCTCCAATATGGATTTTTTTTTAATCCAATTCCACCCAGCTCGCACATGTGAACCTATAGGCAAAGATCAAGGGAAAATCCCAGCATTTTTTACCAGTCAACTTCAAATGTGTTTTCTTAGAAAAAGAGAGCGAATCTCGCAAAACAAAAACATGGGTTTTGTTCAGAAATGGCCCAATTAAGTTCTTCTCAAATAGTGTTCCCTAATTCGGTACCATTTGGGATATATTTCAGGTTCTTTGGAGCCCTTTTTTGCAGTTGTGTGAGCAAACATTGCGCCCATGTGTCAATAAATGCCCACTCAAGAAAACAGAGATTGAGATGAACTACACTTCGTCAAATTCGTGGAAACTAGGTTTCCATTCAATTCTAATCTTTAGGCATATGAATCTCCTTGAAGTTACATTGTAACCCCTATATCAACACTCCATTGACACAAAAAGGAGAGGTTAGTTTTCTAAAGCAAAAAATTAATTGTTAAAACTATGTTTTACATCATTTTTAATGAAGAAGTGCCATGAAGATTTGATGTGTAGGTGATTGTTCGTGTGAAGATTTGAGACCACCTGTTTGTGGAGGGCCTCTACAAACAGTGAAGGTTATGCATTTTATGTTTTTAATGTAGTTGTTTTCATGCGTTCATTTTATTATTTGATGTAGTTATTTTCATAATTCCAATTTTTCATTGTTGTAGTTGTTTCCATAATTCCATTTTTCCATTTGAAGTAGATGTTTCCATAGTTTTCCTTTATCATAGTTTCATTAATCTTCCTTTTCAAATGATCAAATTGCAGAGTGATTCATAGTTTTACTTTCAAGAACAACAGTGATTTATTTTAAAATAGTTTCACAAGTTCAGGGGTGGTTTACTTCAAAAAGCATTGAGTGATTTCTTTTCCACTTTTTTAATGAGTTCTTTTCACGAGAATGAGTGATTTATTTACAAGCAGTAGTGATTGAGTGATTTCCTTTCAGTATATGAGTGAGTGCTTTTTTTTCAGTTCAAGGGTGATTTCTTTTCAGAGTAATGGTGATTTGTTTATTTCTTTACAAGTTTCATTTCCATAACATTTCATTTCAAAAACATAAAAATGTATAAATTCCCTTTTCTAGAATTTGATTTTATCTTCATACACTAGACTTAGAATTTTTTGAAACTAACAAATTAGTTAAGATTTCTTCATAAGATGGAGAATGTTTGTTTCAGTTTTTGCAGAATAGAAGGCATGTTGATTTTTAGAACTTAGTTGTAATTCATCAATTTCATTAGAATCATAAAAAATAAAAGCATCCTTAGAAGTAATCTCTACAAATCCAATCATCACACCAATAAATTGCATTAAAAAAGGCTTCTAGCACATATAGGGCACTTGCACTTCACAAGTTTACCAACTTCGGTCGATAATTTATGTAATCAATTTAAGACAATTAAATTGACAAATATTTGGCGTCGTTTTCGGGGAATTGCATATAGGAGTCATTTTATTTTCATTTTAAAAAAAAACTTCTATCACCTACCACCCCCACTATATCACGTGGTGCAGTAAGGGCCACACATACACATCATGAATTCTTATTTTTGTAGGTAGAAGAAGATGTGACAAAGGAGGTTGAAGAAATGGATGGAGATGATGACAATGAGGAAGATCCTTTTGAATTTCTCATTCAAGAAACTGATACCAACATTCAAATGAAAAACATCCCAGCTCTATATGTACTTCCTAACTTCAAAGGTATGAGATCAAAAGACCTGGAAACCTTTCTTTTTGAATTTGAAATAATTTGTAGATCTTATGGATACTCATTACACATTTAAAAATTAAATTTTTTTCCAACAACATTGAAGGATAGAGCTCTTAGATGGTTCATGACTTTAGAAACAAATTCTATAAGGACATGGAATGATATGAAAAGAGTATTTTTGGAAAAATATAAATATTATTGCATACACCATGATCTTAGAATGAAGTCTTTAAGATGAACCAAAAAGAGGATGAAAAACTAGAAGATTTAGTGGATAGATTTACTTATAATGCCAAAATATCTAAATTGCATAATTTAGGATCAGACTCATTAAAAACTCTCATATTAAAAGCTATAAGGGATAAATGGATCGATCTTCTTAACCTGGTGGGAAAAGGAGATGTCTCTCAATTGTCATTTTAAGAGATTTGTGAACTGTGCAAGAACATATCAAGAGGAAAAGCAAAGTATGGAAGATCCCCTCAAGATCTAGTTATGGCAAGAGCAAGTAGTTCAGCATCAGGATTGGTAAGTCAAACTAAACTTAACAATTTTCTATACATTCTTGGTAATTTAAATGAACAAATTTATATGCTAAGAATGCAAAACCAACAAAAAGTTGAGAATGCTACTTCATTTGTATTTTTCCATAAATGTAGAAAGAAACATGCTTTGCATGAATGTCCACTTGTTAACATTAAAATTTGTGAAATATGTGCAAGATCACATACTACTAAAGATTTCCCATCATTACCAGGATTAAAGGTAGTTTACCAAGGAGCAAATCAAACGCTGGAACAATCATGTTATGTGGTTCCAAGAAGACCGTGGAAGCCTCATGAGTCATCAACATAGTATGATGCGAGATCTTAATTCTCAATTTCAGGGTTATGCACAACAATCTCAAAGTATATATAGAATATTTCGGTGATCATCACATCTAAGCATATTATGTTGACGTGTTTCGAACCAGTCAGTGTGGTTCATCCTCACGACAATATGAGAAATCTGATCTAGGAACAATTTTAAATAGATAAGGAAAGCTCCAACTAGCCATTGTAAATAACGGCTAGTTGGAGTTTTCCTTATCTATTTAAACTGGTTCCTATATCATAATTCTCATCTTGTCCTCACAATGAACCACACTGGTTTGTTTGAAATGCATTGACATAATATGCTTAGATGTGATTATCACCGAAATATTTTATATACGTTTTATGGATCACAGAAGCCAAATTCCTAATAATCTCAAAGCAATTGGCAAACGCCCTTGCCTTGGCAATCTTTTCCATCTCAATCCCAACCTCAAAACCAATCTTGGAATCAAGGTTGGCAAGGGCCTTATAGAAGAAATCCATTATATCCTCAATATTTTCCTCGCTATCATCAATACCAATCTCAATGTTATCCATACCATTCACCTCCACCACAACATCAACTTCACCCTCATTTGATCTCAATTCAACCTTTCCCATTACCACCCACAAAAGCACCCCAAATATCCATTCTCACTCCACTACCCGCACAACCATTTCGAATCCCCAACAATAAACACCTCAATCCACTTACAATTTTGAGGTATTGCAAAATGGTTCACCACATTGAATAACAACAACCAGAAGAAGAAGAAGAAGATAAGGTCCAAGAATCATGGATGCCCGTTGAAGAAGAGAAGTTGTTGGAACCTGAGATTGAAAAGTTTCTTGCATACTTTTCACTAGATTATATGAATGGAGATCACATCTCTGAAGACTTGCATGGCATGATAGAAGGAATCGAAGGAAGACAATATTACATTGAATCTTGGTTTAAGACAGTCATTAGATCCCAATACTAAACTCTTCACTATTTTCTGACATCATCTCAATCAAGGCAGTTGGTCTCTCATATATTGGTACATAACAAAGAGTATATTTCAAACCTGCATATGAATTTATAAATCATCTTGTTACACACATGGTTCCATTGGAAGTATTCATATATTTGAACGAGATTTCTTTTTCAAGTAGAGTAGGACATATTAAAAAAAAAAAAAAAAAGTAAAGAGAAAAATAATTCATATTGTGAAAACCACCTTGCTGGTGCAATTGGACATGAGATTTGCTTGCAAACCAGGCAATTGACGAGCAAAGTTCACAATAAGTTCTGCAATTTTTTGATGGTTTTAATCTTTTATTATGGTTCTTCAAATCATTTTTGGTTCTATGCTCGAGTTGGTTGATGTGGGATTCCTTAAGGCCCACCTTCTAACAGATCTTGTCCCATCGACCTCAACACCTTATCTGGGATCAAGATCAGAGATTATTTAGAGTGCCTTGGAACTTGCATACATCAATGGCAAGCCTCCTTGTTGACAACAATGGGAATACAACAATGTCTCTTAATTGTCAAATATTGCAGGTGACTCGACTTCAACACATTCATTCGTCCCTGTCAAAATGCACTCAGGTACCTTGACACTCTTTTACATTATCGATGAGTTGTCTCGCAATGGTTAACGATTTTCATCATTGATCGGTAATCCAATGATTTATTCTCATGCTTGACTTCGACACATTCATTCGCATGGTAAGAATTGTACCATGAATTTTCGTCTTGATGAAAACTATGGTTTTATGGAATCAACAACAATTTGTAGTAGCATATTTTATTGGTTTCTTGTAGCAGCATGCTCATCTTGTTTTCATTCAACAACATGATGGCACCATTACAACAATTTTTCATTCATTTCATTTTCAAGAAAAACAATAAATTTGGGTCTATTTCAATCAATATTCATTATATTTCATGGTTTCTACTTCAACATGCAGTACACAATCCAAATCAGCAGTTCAAACTCGAAGAAAACAAATTTCTAAAAAAATTGACATTTTTTGCAACAGCTACGGAAAGTTGCAATTTCTGTAGCTATTGCTGTAACAGTCTGTTTTTTCTTAAGCAACTTGTTCCAGAGGCAATTTTGGCACAAATATTGCAAGAGATTGGAGTAGAATTAAAAAATTATGAGCTTATGGGTTTTCTCAGAATATAGTAAATTGAGTATGAGGAGGGAAAAATTCAAAAAAAATGCAATTTTCCAGAACTTTTCAGCGGGTTTTTAAGGCGAATTTTCATTTTTCATCATTGTGGATAGATTGGGCCATATTTTGGTATTTTTTCACAGCAGTGCATTTTCTTCATCAAAATGAGATTCTGAAGGCATGTAGCGGTAGAAGAGGTAAAAATACACAGTTTCCCTTTTGAATCACTCAATTTGGCCTTAAAATGAGTTCGTGGCATATGTTTTTGTTGCAACATTGGGCAGCGTGAAGGGTGAATCAGGGCAAAAATTGATTTGATCATAATATGCAAACTGTGCATCCGTTGGGCCTGAAATTTTTATAGTAAATGCATTGAAGTAGGGTAAATGAACACACAAAATTTCATAAAATTCCAGGATATTTTTCAAAAAATTGACTACTTTCACCTACAACCATTTATCATTTTTCTCGAGATCCGTGCACCCATTGGCTGAGATTTTTTGTGGGAAGATACATAATATTAATAGTAACAACCTCAGAAAATTTTAGTACAATCTAATTTATCATTTGAGATAAATTGGCAAAAAAAAATATGCTAAATGAAAAAGATACATTTTGTGGAGCAAGGTCAGAGTGGAGGTCAACGCATCATGGAGCAAAGTACTTGCCAAATCAACACCAAATCAGCCATCATATCATGTTCTCTTTTCCAATTCCGAAATGTAAACTTGAGGTAAAACTAGCTTTAAACTTTTAATTGTTAAAAATTCTAGAAATTTTGATGAATCAAAATTCTAGAAAATTTGATGAAAAGCTATTGTAAACATGTAGTTCCATTTTTTCTCTCATTATGTTTTGCCGTACCTTTTAACAATCAATCCCACAAGTTATGATTTATTCTTTATCAACAAAGTCCTGCCACCCATCTAATCATCTCATTATTTTCCATGGTCATAATGATGTTCTTCTATGCTTTCACCACTCTCTTGTTTAAATTTTCTTTTCTTGTTAATCCATGCTTTCCTTAATGATCCATCAGTATGATGTTCTCGAAAAAAAAAAAAAAAAACTATTTTACAAATAGAAAAACTTGACTTCATAGTACATTTTTGTAGCACATGATCAAAAAGTACATAGAGCACTTAAATTATGTCATATTGCTCATCTTCAGATTTTTAATGGAAGCCAAGAAATGATGAGTACAAAGCCACAAGAAGAAGGTTGCAACAAGGCTTTGTTCACACACTCTTGAAATCACTTGGAAGCATATTTTAGGCTTTGACAAGTTGTATAACGCTCAACAAAAACTCTTATTTTGTGTTACGTGCAACTCATCTTGTCAAAAGCTTCACATTAGGAAGTTTTCTTCATTCATTAGTTTGTGAGTTCTTGAAGAAACTATTTGATAACATTGTTAAAATATGATTGGTTGTTATGCATGGATGATAAGAATACAATAATTATGAGCTGCAATCTATGATCATTTACAGCCATGCTAATGGGATGAACTTCACGTAGATGGAAATCACATTCTATAGATGGAGTAAAAGTCTTGATGTGTTCTTCACAATATGGTATTCTACTAAGGCTTGAACAATTTGAGCACAATTAAAATAGTGACAAGTAATTGGATATGCTACTATGTGGGCATCATTTCTTTTCACACAAGTTGCATATAATAAATAATTAAGGGTTGTTTTTATTAAGAAAATAACAAATTAGCACCTGCTACCTCTATAGCATCCATGAGCAGCCTCTTATGTGAAGACTTCAAGTTGTTTGACTTTCAAAGGAGGATGGGTAACTCTTCTTTATTACTCTAATGACACAACAAGCAAGTGTAGAAACAAAAAGTTATGCTACCAGATTAGTAATCTTTAAAAACAGAGAGAGAAAAGTGCATCTTATTGAGGTAGAGGGTTAATATTGCTCTCTTGGAGCTTTGATCTAGGATTTAGCTGAAATGACATAATAAAAGAACACAAAGAACCTATTGGATTATGGAACTTTGCAATTTTTTTTTTGCATGAGGACATGCAAAATCTCCGGTGTGGGGAATGTTGGGCCTTCAATTTGTCATAATTTTGTTGATGAAACCATTCTTTTTCGCATCATTCCATTCACCCATTGTCATCATTTTTAACGATATTTTTTCATAAACACACCAAATTCCCGCATACATGTTTACATGGTTTATTATTATTATTTCTATTATTTTTATGAATTAAAGAGAATTATGCATGGTTTTACTAATGATAGTTTTGCCAGTGCAAATTTCTATAGTTAGTCAAGTTTCCACAATTTTCTCCATGGTTGTGGTAGTAGCATAACTTTAGAATAAAATCCGACACATGGACATTGTTTCTAGAAGCTCCAATATGGATTCTTGTTGCTCCAATTCCACCCAGCTCGCACATGTGGACCTCCAGGCAAAGTTCAAGGGAAAATCCTAGCAGTTTTGACCAGTCAACTTCAAACGTGTTTCCTGAGAAAACGAAATTGAATCTCACAAAAAAAAAACATGGGTTTTGTTTAGCACTGGCCCAAGTAAGTTATTTATTTTTCGTTTTCCCTAATTCGTTACTGTTTGGGAGATATTTTATGTTCTTTGGACCCTTATTTTGTAGTTGTGTGAGCAAACATTGCGCCCATGTGTCAATAAACGTCCAGTCAAGCAAACAAAGGTTGGAATGGACTGTGCTTCTTCAAATTAGTGGCAACTAGGTGTTCATTCATTTCTGAACTTTAGTCATATGAACACTCCATTGAAACAAAGAAGAGATGTTAATTTTCTTAAGCATACAATGAATTGTTAAAACTATGTTTTACATCCTTTTTAGTGAAGAAGTGCCTTGAAGATTTGCTGCGTAGCTCACTGTTCGTGTGAAGCTTTGAGACCACTTGTTTGTGGAGGGCCCCTGCAAACTGTTAAGGTTCTATATTTTATGTTTTTAATGTAGTTTTTTTCATGCTTTCATTTATCATTTGATGTAGTTATTTTCAGAATTCCAATTTTTCATTTGTTGTCGTTGTTTCCATAATTCCATTTGTCAATTCGAAGTAGATGTTTCCATAGTTTTCCTTTATCATAGTTCCATTAATCTTCCTTTTCAAATTATCAAATCGTAGAGTGATTCATAGTTTTACTTTCAAGAACAACATCGATTTATTTTAAAATAGTTTCACAAATTCATGTGTGGTTTACTTCAAAAAGCGTTGAGTGATTTCTTTTCCAGTTTTTTAATGAGTTCTTTTCATGAGCATGAGTGATTTCTTTACAAGCAGTGGTGATTGAGTGATTTCCTTTCAGTATATGAGTGTGTGTGTTTTTTTTTCAGTTCAAGACTAATTTCTTTTCAAAGTAATGGTGATTTGTTTATTTCCTTACAAGTTTCATTGTCATAACATTTCATTTCAAAAACATAAAAATGTATAAATTCCCTTTTCTAAAATTTGATTTTATCTTCGTATACTAGACTGTTAGAATTTTTAGAAACTAACAAATTAGTTAAGATTACTTCATAAGATAGAGAATGTTTGTTTCATTTTTTGCAGAATGGAAAGCATGTTGATTTTTAGAACTTAGTTGTAATTTATCAATTTCATTAGGATCATAAAAAATAAAAACATCCTTAGAAGTAATCTCTACAAATCCAATCATCACACCAATAAATTGAATTAAAAGAGGCTTCTAGCACAGATAGTGCACTTGCACTTCACAAGTTTACCAACTTCAATCGATAATTTATGTGATCAATTTAAGACAATTAAATTGATAAACAGGAGGAGTCCCGATGCTTTTGGGAAGCCATTTATAAAGGTTACATCAATGAACATATCAGAAGTGACCCCTTAAACCCTTTCCCAAGGAGGAGGTGAAGAATGGAGTTTGCTTACTCTTCAAGCAAGGGACTTGCCTTTCAAAGGAGAGGGGGTGAGGATTAGAGGGTAAGGATGTGAGGTGCAACTTGTAGAGGTACTTCTTAATCCCTAAAATCATATAAGAACTTGGTTTCCCAAATAGCTCTTGGTGATTAAACTTTGGTAGGAAACGGGACCACACAGGACCAAGTGGACCCAACCCAAGTTCGGGGATGGAATATAGCAACCAATGATGTTCCTATCTTGGACAAGGTGAGGGGAAAGGATCAAACAAGAATTTTTACTTCAAAAGGTCAGATTGATCTTGCCAAGTGCTAGCCTTGGGAAACATAGGGAAAAACTTGATCTTAAAGCTAGGGCTTGGGATATCCCGAGATTCCACCATCAGAATGTCTTCAAAATTTGAGGAGACTTGGGGGACCCACCACCACAGTTGACCCTAGGAGATCAATTTTTTCCTATGGCCAGATTTCCGGGAAAATGATGCCCTAGGTGACTTGATGGGGATATGGATCAGTGCCTAATTTCACTTGGGGATATGGAGTTAAGTATAATTAAGAATATGGAATGTATTTCTATTTTTCAAGGAGGATTCAAAGTCAACTTCGTCTAATGTTAGAGGCTAGAGAAGAAAAATGACTTTAAAACATGTATACTTCTTGAAAATGGTGAAGGCTTATCGACATAACATGATATATAGGAAATTTCATTCATATAACATGGCCCATACACATATGTATGTTAAAATAGACACATAATTCCATATTTAACATATGCAACAATTATCCTTAATCATAGAGAAGTTCAAACGTATGCAGCAACAAGAAAAATGACATCAAATTTTCACTTAGACGTTATATAATATATCCAACAATCATAATATTCAAAATATAAGAATCTCCAAGATAGAGAGAACCCAAATCCCTACATCAAAATTCACCCATCATCCAAAAATCTCCTCCAAGGAAAAAATGTGAAATTCTCTTAAGAGAGAGAGATCCCAATCCAAGTGATGATACAAATGATTGTAGCTAACATCAATGTATAGCCCTCTTAGGAGTTCGAGTTAGCATATGAGCCTACATTAACCCCTACTAATAAATAATGTGCAAATAAAACCCCTATTGGTGACAAGTCCACCAAACTAGCTCATAAATGGAAAAATAAGCCTCTCAGGGGCCGAATAATGAAATGTACATGTCGTGAGGCCCTCCAAAAACCTAAAAATATCATAAAGTGCCACAATGAGGAATAAACTCCTCAAAATATAATGGACAAGGGGGTGGCCCCTTGTTCTCCAAATAGTAGACTTGTGGTGCTCCCAATGGGTGTGGGGGCACATAAATGACCCCACGGGTCTCCATATGGACCGAAGATGCTTGTGGATCCTATGCAAGGGCTCAAGTGATGAAATGAAGTTTTCCATGACACCGTACAAGTCTTGGGACACCTGCCAAGAGTGTGGGGATACTGTGGGGCATGTTGGACATAGTGTGTTGAGCACATCATCATCATCCCAAAAGTGGATCGCTAGTAGTCTTTGAATATCGATGGGGATCCGTAGAGTATTGTTTGTTGTTGTGGAGGCCCATGGCTTTCTACGCACACCCTATATGTGCCAATGTAGCCCTCTGGGGGTTAGGACCCTATATAGGGAGACCAGACCCAAATGAAAACCACCTGTAGTCTTGTATAAAATCCAATGTGTCTCCTAGGCTTCTAGTACAACCAGTCATTACAGAAATCGTGTAAAGGAGCTTACAAATCATGGATAACAAAATGGGTACTTCACAATGGCATGCCATTCTGTAGTGGGCTTTGGCATGTGCTACTGCCTTCATACTCCAAAGGGGGTTAGCCATGTACCTTATTAAGTGGTTTCAACCCTTAAAAGGGATAGTAGGGCCAAGGTACATCCTTTGAATGGGAGTGGCAAGTGATAAATAAGTGAAACGAAGTAGGGAATGAGAGGGACAATCTGAGGCCGCATATTGGGGCATAGGGGCATCTAGATAAGGGGAAGCCCACACCAAGGTATAATGTGTAGGAGGAGAAATTGTGGTACATGAGGTGTCTCGACCTTGATTTTTCCACTCTTCTTTATATGGCTTTTTCCTTTTATGAATTTTATTTAATTACCTACTCCGTTATCAAGATTAAGAGCATGATGTGTCAAATATAACAGTGATTACCCCTTTAAGGTAGGGCAGTTCATTGCCCTCCAGGGGTTGGGACAACCATGGCTTCCTAAATAAAAAAGGAAGCTCATTTAGGGCCTATGTAACCAAGGTGATGGGCATGGGTATGGGGCAGAGACCAAGTATTGGCTTTTGCCCATGTGCTAATTAATTTTTTTGTCCTGACCATCTTTTGCATTTTGTGGTACAATTACCTATTAAGTGTGGCCAATTATGTTTTTTTTTTTTTTTTTCTTTTAGTTGCTTCAACCTCTGGGACATCATTTTAGGCCTGAACCATGGTGGGGGCAAGGGGACAGGGAGGTTGACCCTATGTGGACCCATGGATGCTATGTGGACCCAAGTGGGAGAAGTGATGAATGGGGGTACACTGAGTGGAAGGGGAGTAATATATGTGCATAAAGGAGCGGGACCACACACCCAAAGTCGGGGTTTCCCAAGTAGTACCACCCTAGAACTAAATGGTCAATAAAGGATATCCCACTAGACTAAGATGCAAGGATAACACCCAAAAGAGATTTAGGGGACAGGATCACAAACTAAGCCCACTCTTTTTGCCAAATCCCCCCATCAATCCATGCCCAAAAGTATCCATGATAAGTAAACCCAATACTCAATTACCAAATGACAAGACATACATTTAGCTTCGGGAGGTCCACCTTCAAACATACGATCAATACAGATGGGTGAGGGAGCACATGGTTGGCTCAGGTGGCGGAGAAATGGCACGACGAGCTAGGACGCTACAAGAGGTTGTTCGCTGTCTGAGGTCCATCATGGAGAAAAAAATTTCTCAGGGATATCAACCACGAAGTGGTGGGTAACATTCACGACGACACAAATTATAAGTTTTTCTCTTTTTTTGAAAACCCTATTGGGTTACGGCTTTGGTCTGTGGATTTTGATGGCGAGGTTTGCCGAGACACCACTTTTCAGCAGACCCCACACTTCTAATGGTTCCATGCCAAATTCATACATGCAATCCAGATCCAAGTCTTTTTGCTTGGCGACGGGTCTTCTCTTTTCATATCAACGCCCAGGTAATGTTTCGATCATGTATGTGGATAGAACTTGGATTGGATCGGAAGGATCTAGAATAAATCTCCTCTAGATCTATGTTACGAGCATTTATATGCTCATATCAGAGTCATGGGTTGGATCATAAAGATGAATTTCAAATTTTTTTGAAGACCTTAAGTGGAAAATCTCTCATTATAGGGGTGTGGTTAGTGGATCTAGTATAAACTTTGAAAAAGAAGATGCAAGAAAAATTGGGTATACCTGCCAATGTTCAAAACCTAATTTATGAGGGCAAATTATTGCAATATGTCATCCAATTGAAAAAGTACGACAACAAACTTAATTCTACAATCATCGTCGATTTGAGGTTGTGTGGAGGAGAATCAGGAACAAGCCCTCCTAATGGATCAACTTCTACTACAATTGCTCCAAGCTCGTTTAAGGACGCAGTGAGAGGGAAAGAAACCACACCAACCAAACAACACCCAAATCTGACAATCCCACGTCATTTCCTAGTTGAGAAGATGGAGAAAGTGCTAGATCTGTCTGTAAAACTGCCAAAAGTGAGTGGCATATTCAATGGTCTCCAAGCCATATCCATTGTCTGTTGATTTAATAGTTTATGGCCTAAGTTTGAAGAACTACACCAATGGATCTACCTCAACTGGACTAACAATTGTGATATTTCTCTGTGTGCGAAGGGATTTTTTGTGGTCCAATTCGATAATCAAAAAGATTTGGATTGTCATAAACAAAGGATCTTGGTTTTGGGGGAAGGCAAGTCTTTTGTAACTCCATGGTTTCCAGCTTTTGATGCTACAACAATGGTCGTGACGAAAATTCCGATATGGGTAAGGTTACATAACCTCCCTCTTCCTTTTTGGCATCATCAGGTTTTAGAAGGCATTGGAAATTCACTGGGGAGATTTATAAAGATGGATCGAGAAAAAATGGACAGGATTTACTTTTCCCCGCATATGTGTGGAGATAGACTTAAGCAAGGGCCTTCCAGACCACATTCATCTGAGTCATCAAGACTTTAAGTGGACACAATGGCTAGATTTTGAAAATACAACCTTCAGGTGTCGGATCTACCATCAGACAAGGCACCTACAAATCTCATGCCCTCAAGTAAAAAAAAATGACAAAGAAAAGACCACAAAAACCAAAGGGATGGCAATTTCTATATTAGCCTTCTGCAGATGACGAAGACAAAGACATGGACGAGAGTCAACAACAATCAGAAACACAAAATCAACAAGGCTCCCAAGTGATGAAGGGATAAGATAAGCAAAAGGATACAGTCAAACATGATGAGAAAGCTGCCAATTTAGCGTTAATTCGGCATCCTAGAAAGCAGCATGAGGAAATCAACAATACCCAAGGAGCAAATGGAATAAAGTGAACACGTGTTTCAGAAAGTTTGAACTCAGACAAGGAAGCACCAACCATATCAGCAGGAGAAGAAATGACAATTGTAATGGCCACTCCAAATCCTGGGGTTTGGCATAAAGTTCAATAAAAAAGAGGTAAAAAGGAGAAACCCAATTTATCTAGGTAAATGTTAGTTTTGCTTTTAGGTAGTGAGGCTACGATGAGTGCTTAAAGCACATACAAATGGTCCTTAGGGGCAATAAATAAATGCAACATGTACATGAACTTATGTCCTCGGACTAAAAAAAGGGGGGCAAAAATTATTTTATTAGAAAGGGGCAAAAAAGTCACTTAGAAAAAAAGTGTCTTCATCAATAAAGTAATATTAAAAAGGAAGCTCTAGAAGTTTGGAGAAAAATCGAGGGAAAATTATAAGAGGGTAGGGCTCATTTTCTCATCATTCTATCTCATGATTTCTCATTGGCATTGAAGAGAAAGCTCAAGAGAGTTTCAAACTGAGGGTTTTAAGCGAGACTGTCACAATAGTTTCGGTGGATCTCTTGCCAACCTAGCTAGTATCTCTCCAATTTCGATGAACATTATTGCCAGCCTAGTTGGATTATCTCCATGATTCATTTTGAAGATCTAAATTGTGTGTGGGTTGCAATCATTCTTTAGTACATTGGTTATTTGTAGGGGTCCAAGATCCATATTTCCCAAGGTCGAATTTGTCTAAGGAGAAGGCCGGATTTCCTCAAATCTGACGCAAAGGAAGAAAGTTCGAAGATAATATCGCCGAAATATCGCCATATTTTCGGCGAGACGAAATATCACCGAAAATATGGCGATATTTCTGAATATCGCCGCGATATTTTCGGGAAAATATCGCATGACGACGGTAAATATCGCCGGGCACTCTTGGGCCGCAGCTAGAAAAGAGAAATTTGTCTTTTCTTTTTGTCAATTTCGTCTGTGAAGCTTAGAGAAGGAAGGGGAAGAGCTTTGTGGTGGTTGTCAAGGAGGGATTGAGGATCAAAGAGTCATTATCACTATCAACTTAAAAAAATTTGTCGATAAAAAATTGAAGAACAGTGAGAGAAATTTCATTTCTTCCATTAATAGGTATGTTCTTAAAAACCCCTATCTAATGATTTTTTTCATAGATTTAGGGTTATGCTTGCTTGCCTCTTTGCCTACCAAGATTTTGTTTCTTTGTTTTTTTCCATTTGCTATGATTTTCATCCTTATGAGCCAATGCAAAGGTTTTCTCCATATTTGAACAACAAGCTTCATTTTTTTTTTTCACTTTCTTATGCACCCTCTTATTGCCATTTTTTGTGTATGCGTGTTTTATGCCAATTATGTGTTTTTTTGGTGCCCTAGGTTTGAAATTTGAATTAGTTCACTGCAAATATTCCAAAATCCTTGGACTCATTTTAGGAGTATGGGGAGCTTGATGGTGGACAAATCAGACACGTTTATCATGCAGATTGTGTGGGACCAAGATGGCAGGAGGGGTTACACGATTGAAATACCATCTGGCTAGACTCCTTGGACATGATGTTATACCTTGTACAGTTTCTAGTGCGGAAATTGCACAAAAACCTCTTGAAGCAATTGCTGAAAAACACAGAAAGATCGCTGCTAGGGAAAGGGAACTGAATCCTGATCTCAGATAGATAGTTGCTAGTTTTATTTGTTTTGCAGTTTTGCTACATATAACTCATGATGATGAAATACTTTTAAGTTTTATATATGTGACGTCATTTTGTATTGGTTATCCACATTTGAGTTCTTGATTGGACAATTATCAAGGATCAGCAAGATTTGGTATCGACTTTGATATATCATTTTTATTTTACATCCACTACATCATATTATTAGTGTTTTCTTTATATTAATGTTTCAATGTGTTTATTTAATGTTGTTAGTGCTTTATATATTTAAAAATCTGAAAAAAAATGAATATATTATACAATTTTTATGCTTTGCCGATATTTGCCGATATTGCCGATAAGATATTTTTTGGACTCTTACTGTTGTTTTGCCAATACCGATATTATCAACACTGGTTCGAATTATTCATCTTTAGATTAAGTAACCAAGCAGAGGAGGCCGAATTGTTTGCTTGCCAAAATTGAAGAGGGATGAATTTATCTCCTTGTTTGTAGAGGCCAAATTGGTTTCCTTAATCAGAAAATTTTCCAGATCATCTATTTCTGAATAAGAGGGCCGACTCCTTGAAGATTTTGATCTTTGAAGCCAAATCTATTGATCTGTTAAGGGAGGCCGGATTATTTTCTTCAAGAGGCTGAATTTCTCCACACAAAAAAGGATGAATTTCTGAAGCTTCAGCTACGTTGAATTCATCAACATTCTGGGATCAGGAGAAAGATATAATTTATCGAGGTCGAATTGAGTGTCCTATATATGTCATTTGCTCAGCCTTGGACGCAAAACGTCAAGGCTATTCCATATCTCTGCAAGTTGGAAATAGAGGCCAATTTCCTAGACTTATATTGGCATCAATAAGAAGCCCGATTTGTCTTATTCAGAGGGTCAATTCAGGTGGACAAGGGATTCTCCTTGGCAATTCCCATAAGTATAATACCATTCTTATTCTCAGTGGCTGAACTTGTTAGCATAAGTTGTCTCTGTCATAGAGGCTGAATTCTCATTCCACCAGTGGTTCGATTTCTTAGATTTGACTCTTGGCATTGGCTGGAAATGTAACATTCTGAGTATATCAGTCATCAAAATTAAAGTGTCGTAACAGGCTGTTCAGGGGTCGATTTGCCCAAGCATCTACTGAAGCAAGAATTTCCAGGCAATATAATCAGCAAACTATTTTGCCCTAATCAATTGGAGCGAACTCCAGGTTCTTCCCTCAAGTTATGCTTGTAATCTTGAAGATTATCCTCAATATCAGTTCCATTTTGCCTCAAATTTCTATTGATGTCTCTCATGAAATGTTTGAAGAAAAAGTTGGGTTTTTAAAATGCTATTTTGTTGAAGGTGTTTCCTAGAGTTTTCACATCAACTGTGTAATATCCCCAATTTTGTGACCCTGGGAATCACTAAGGAATTTTGACCAATTAAAAAGGGGAAAATAATATCTTATTGAAGAATGGCAGCATATTATTATTTTATTTAAAAGACAGCAAAAGCCATTTTAGTGAAAAGTGGCCCCCACTAATAAAATAATCCTAGAAGCCACTCAAAGAGAAATTATAAAAGGGGAAGGAGCTCATTGATGAATCATCCTGAAGAAGAGGTGAAGAAGAGGTTAAGACAATTCAATCAGAGCATCTCAAGGGAGATCCTCAACCCAACTTTAGTAGATTTAATTGCTACCCTAGCTGATTTTCCCAATTTCGGTGAATTTAATTCACCCTATTTGGGTTTTTCTACTTGTCGGATTATCACTGATCTTCTTGAAGGGATTTGGAGCTAATTATTTTTGTTGGCAGGAGGAGCACACTTGCAGAGGGCCAAATTTCCTAGGAGGGCCGAGTTATGTGACTGAAGGTGCCAAAATTATGAAGGGGCCGTGCTCACTAAAGGGGCCGAAAACCTACCCAAGAGGAGGCCGAATATACTAGACAATGAGGGATGCCGAATTGCTTTTATTCAGAGGCTGAATTGCCATTTCATCCTAACTTACCATTTCTATTTGCAGCTGAAGAAGAGCTCAAGCCAATTCAATCAGAGCATCTCAAGGGAGATCCTCAACCCAACTTTAGTAGATTTAATTGCTACCCTAGCTGGTTTTCCCAATTTCGGTGAATTTAATTCACCCTATTTGGGTTTTTCTACTTGTCGCATTATCACTGATCTTCTTGAAGGGATTTGGAGCTAATTATTTTTGTTGGCAGGAGGAACACACTTGCACAGGGCCAATTTCCTAGGAGGGCCGAGTTATGTGACTGAAGGTGCCAAAATTATGAAGGGGCCGTGCTCACTAAAGGGGCCGAAAACATACCCAAGAGGAGGCCGAATATACTAGAAAATGAGGGATGCCGAATTGCTTTCATTCAGAGGCTGAATTGCCATTTCATCCAGGAGGACCAAATTTTCCAGAATTTAAGGAGGCCGAGTCCCTTGTTTCCCCTGGAGGCCGAGTTCTCTTTTTCTCAAGGGCCGAGTTTTTATGCTGAGAATTTGCTTGTGGGAAAGGGGTCGAATATCTTGCTACTGGACGCTGACATTTTTGGTAATTACCAGGGGTCGAATTTCTGTGTATGTAGGCTGAATTTACACTCAGAGGGATCAGTTGCAGGGGTTATATTTAGTGGACTGATTTGCTGGAGATTGACATTTTCTGGGTTGGTGTATTTACTATTTCCAGAATTTAATTGAAGAGCTGAACTGTGCATTTCCAGAATTTATTTGTAAGACAGAACTTGCTTGGGTTAAAGGCCGTACTGCTTATTGTGAGCCGTGACCACCTACAGGAAGGCTCCAATTAATTTGCGGAAATGGGAGATTGTTCCGGGTTGGTGCATTTCCGGAAATTGAGGATAAGAACCTGGGAGATTGTTCCAGCCGTTTGCAAGCTTGTTCACCACATATTTGGAATGGAATTTCTGTGTGTAATTACTTAATTGTGCCCAGCTGTCCACTATACAAATGATGGAATTTTCTGAACATGTTCTCTGAATGAGATCTTTGAATTTGCATGCTAATGATTTGTCAAAAGTCTGCTATGGAAAATTTTGAATTTTAAAAGGGAAATTGTGCAATTTTAGTGCTGGTATATTACAAAGTGTTTGTAAAAAGATGTTAGAAAATGTGGATAAATTTTGCATAAATTTTTGCTTTGGTACATTACATTTGCACTTTAAAGAGACGTACCGGCCTGATGTTAGGAAGGAAGTAGCATCAAAGATAGAAGTGAACTTCAAGAAGATATTCTTTGTGCTATGCAAAAGTTTGGGCCAAAAGACATGAAACAACTGTTGTTTTGTATTATACATGTAGTGCATACAAGACATTACAAATCATGGAGTGGATAAAATGGTAGAAGCTTCATATTATTGATGGGGTAATGAAGTGCATTTGTGAGCAATTTTTTTCCATTTCACCATCAATAATTACGATTTTTTTTGAAGAAGAAAACATAAATATGTCCTGCCCAATTTTACAATTTTGAGCTGGCGAAGCGTAGGAATTAAATGTAACTCCGTGCTTGTTAAGCACCTGCTACGCACTTGTGCTCTCACTATGGCTTGGCATGTCTACACTAGCCAAGTGTTATATCCAAGTTATCATCTTAGCCAATTAGCCAGGTTCAACTTTCAGAGGTATGCTTCTTACGAAGTAGCTCAGTGCACTTGTGGGCTGTTAATAATGGCGTTGTAAATATCAGCATTGACCCAAAATAAAAATATGACTTCATGTACTTCCCTTCAATGATCAGCATTATCTGTCATCATAGATGCTCATGCAATCTGAGAGAACATTGAATGTGTGACTTCAAAACGGACAGCATATCCTTCTTTTCCACACTTTGAAGTGCTCGGACAATATCACTGACATATCCAAACTTTGGCCCTAATATGTGGCAAGCACACGCAGCCTTGAAGGTCATGTACTCCCAATCACCTGTCCATGCAGTGAAACTTGTGAATAACCACAAAAAAATACCTTCTCCAAGCACACTTCTATACAAGGAGCACATCTTTAATAAACATGTAGGAATAAATGGAAGACATGTATGCATTTGTGTACCAAGCATGAGGGTAAAAATGGAAGATATGTTTCTAAAATTCCTGGAAGTAAATCCTAAACAAACATTTGCAAGAGTGCATGAGCACTACAGCTAACAATTGAGAGTTATGTTGTTTCTTGCATTAAAACTATTTGCATTCTAACATTTGAAACTCAAAGTTGCACATGTCAAAGCAGATGATTTTCCACTAAATCTCTGTAATAGCATGAACGTAGTTTTATTTAGATTGAAAGGGAACAAATGATTTATGCAAATTATGCTATTGAAAGAACATGCAAGAAGGAGAAGCTGTAATGAAACAGTAAACTGATGATCTGGTAAACTTTAATACCAGTTAGATTCACACATGGTGCAAACACAGTTTTTCAGCATGAACGTGAGATACAATGACTGTTATGTTGCAGAATTATACAAAAGCAAGGAAAGGATACTCATTAATTTCTTCATTAACTTCAAAAAATGAAAGGATGTACAATTACAGAGCTGACCCAAAAGCTAAAGAAGAAGAAAAAGTCCTTGAAGATTTTTGAAACAATACTAATAATGGGAGATCAGAATTGTATTGAAATACAAAGGAATATGCCAAATAATATGGTAGATCGTAAAAGCTATTAACAAACTTATATTCCACATGAAAAGAACCCTTGAAAAAGACTTGGAGATGAAATTCAACCAATTAGTCTGACAGTAGTGATCCCTAAGAATAGTGAAATGAAGCATGGCCTTGAACGCACTCCAGGAGTTTCACTACAGACAGATGCAGTGAATGAAATCATATAAACATCCATGAATAACCAATAGATCCAAAGAGACTACTGCAATATTTGATAAATGCATCACTATGGTCTGAAAGAAAAAAGTTATAGTGGTCTCACTTGTATAACTTATAGCAGAAACATCATCTACACATCTGGGGAAGCATCTTTCTACACTGTTGTTCTAGTGCACTTTCCATTGACAAACAAAAGATGAATTTATTATTTCATATCTAAACCTTTGAAGTTTAATTCCATTGTTCCTTATCCCATCTATTAAATTTTTAACTACTGCTATAACCATGTTTTATCCATTTAGAAGGCAGTTGAAATCAGGTTCAGCTACATATTTGCTAAAATTTGAGCTGAGGTTGAGCTACATATTTGTTAAAATTTGACAGCTCAGGGAGAAATTCCCTCAATTGGGAAGCCTTCCTCATCCAGAGAAGCCCCTTCTAGCGCTTGGAAGAATTTAATTTGGTCAAGTAAAAATATTATTTTTAAGGTGAAATTCACGTGGACAAAAGAACAACTCGACCTGTGCAAACTAATCCGACCCCTTGAGACACATATAAATAGACCTCATGTCACATCACTTTGAAGCATCATCACACAACTCATTCTTCTCTTGGATTGGTTCGTACGGCTCTAAAATTGCAGCTTCATCTTCACACATGTGAAGAAAAGAGGGTATTTCTGTTGGCAAAAGTCATCTTATATTTTGGAACTTTGACCAATGATGACTTTTTGGACTTGGAATTTGGTTTTACTTGGTTTGACTCTGATTTTCAGATCTGTTTAGAACACTGAGTTGAGTGGGAGGTTGACTGAACCTTTTGTAACAGACCAGGGCTAAAAGTTCATGTAATAAAAGTTAATAAAGGCACAATAAGACCACGGTTAAGGGACACTTATTCTAAGCTCAATGTTGGGCAAGATATTTTAGTGGAGATCACTTGTTGTGTTTAGGGCTAAGGGGAAATTGGCAAAGGCAATGGCTAAGGCTTTGAAAAGGCAAAAAGTAATTTTGGCACATTTATTTATGAAAATAATGGAAATTAGGACAAAAAGAAGGTGAAAGGTCCATGTGAAGAGGAATAAAGAAAATAGAGGCCTTATTGATAAAAAGGTTTATGAGGATCAGTTGGTACCTTTTGTCAGTTCAGTTTTGGAGCTCTCTCTCTATTCTCTTTCTCTCACACTCTTGGACATTTGAGTTTCTTGGAGCACGTCAGCATTGGATCAAGCAAGCAAAGAAAGGACAAGGAAAAGAAAGCAAAGCAAAGATCAAACAAGGAAAGGTTGGAACAAGCAAACTTCAGCAGGAATACTTGCAGGTAACAGATTGCAAGTATGATTTCCTAGCTGGTTTTGACATGCATGGTATGTGCATGTTGGTATTTGGTTATTTTGTTGTCGATGGCATGGTTTTGTCAGATTTTGACAGTGGTTTTCATCCTTGCCTTGCCATTTCCGGATAGCCATGGTGTGATGGGATTGTTCCGGATAGCCATGGTGTGATGGGATTGTTCTCGGTTTTGAACTTTGGAATTGCTGGAAGGTTTCAGAATCTGAGGCGGAGGTGGTCTCACGAAAATTCTTAAAGGCCTAGGAATCCCTTGACCGGTAATGGCGGGATACACGGTAAAGCCTGAGGTTGGAGATAGGAAAATTCCTCAAGGATGGTGAAGGAATCCGGAGGCATTCAAAGCTCGGTTTAGTTTTGTAATCTCGGGGCTGGTTTAGGTGAGATCACAATATGGTGAGGGTGGAGGTGGTTTAACCTCTAGATTCCCTTGGTTGTTTTGGATTTTTTATCCCACGAGATCCCACATTCATGCTTGGAATATGGCACGGGGGTGACTTGCTGAAAGAAAGATTTGGTTCAGCCATGTCTATGGTCGGATGGTACGTGGAAGTTTTGAACCTGGTTGGCTCTTGCCGATGTTTAATGAAAACTAAGTTTTCTTGCTTTTGATTGGTAAATGTACGTGTTATTATGTGGCTTTAATAGTTGTTCAATGTTATCTTATGGTTATTTATATGTTTATATGCTAGTTATAAGCATGGATATATGACTGGTTTTAGTCATGGCTCTTTTTATGTTTTTACTTATAACTGAAAGAACAATGGATGCAAGACCCAATTGATGTTAAGACAACTAATGGGAGAGGGCGGTGATCCTTCTTGTTAAGTCTCATATGAGTTTTTGGTCCCTTATGCTCAAACTTGCATTCATGACCTGTAGGTTGCCTATCTACCGAGTGTTTGACGGAATGTCAGTTCCAGTTGGGGATGGTCAGGTCTAGTCCTGGTTTCAATTTTTGGTTTATAATCATTGCAATCATGTATTTTATGAGTTCTGAAACTTATATGGATTTTTGGGTAGAGGCTTAGCCCCAGCCCTGAAAAATAACCTTAAATTCCGCAGTTGTTGGCACAACACTGAGCAGAAAAGGCCATAGTCGCACTGATGCAAGCCTATGGGAACGACTGGGGGTTTCCAGTCACATGGAGGGATTGGCAAGGGAGCGACTGGGCTCTAGCTCAGGAAAAAGTTAAGTTGGCTCAAGGGATGGACACATGGAGGGGTTGGATTACTCATGGAGGGTCCTGAGGCACCTGAGGGAAGTCAGTAAAGTCTGTTTTGTCGACTCCATTTCCTTAAGGTCACCTAAGAGGTTGAGTTTTGTCATAGCAGCCCCTCATCTCATGTTTACCCCAGGTAAGCCGATGAAAGTGGGTAGATGTGGGGGGAGAGGTTCGTTACACTTTTCCAGGGTACATTGACCAGTGTTGACTGAAATTGCAGATCTAGCATTTCCACAGGTCAAAGTTTGACTTTGACCAAATTTGGAGGGATTGTTTTGGGACTGTTTTGACTGGACTTTGACCAACAACGAAGGCCACATCTTGATTGTTGGCTAAGCTGATTTAGAGAACTATTGATCATTGACCATTGACTGGTTAGGGTTTTTTTTGTTGTTGACTTTGACCAAATTTGCAGACTTTGACTTTGGGTTAGATTTGACTTGTTGGCTCATCTTTGTAATATCCCGAATGGGATAATTTAACTAAAATGCAGAAAAATACTGAATACCACAATTTGCCGTAAAATAATCATTCATTCAACAGAAGATTGCCATGTAAAATTAAAAGACAAGAAACACTGCAATCCAATACCATATAGAACAGAAGAAAAATCTCAGATTTTATTATAGATAATAAACAGGGGTTTACATATAGATCTGACCCAAGAAGAGCTGAGATAGAAAACTGGCCACCAAGATAAGCTGCTGAACGGCACTGGCCACAAACTGCACTGCTGCACTCTCCCTCCGGCAACAGCTGAAACTGAACCCACTGAAACTAATGAAGCCCAAGTTGAAGATCTGAATGATCCTCACACCAAACTCTGAAGCTCTGTGAAACTCCTAAGTGAAGTCTCCTCAAGAGAGTTGGGTTTTCGTCCAACACTCACAAATCACCCGAGGGTTTCTGTCCTGGGGCTACGGCTGAAGTAGAGAACCACGTCCTCAAACCTCTCATACACAAGCAAATGATCTACTCCCAAGATGTCTCCCAATGGCCTCCTCCCTTTCTTTTATAGATCCCTTGGAGCCTTCTAGAGCATTATTTTATTATTATTTTATTTATGGAGCACTTTTCCCTTTTATTAAAATATTATAAATATTCCTTTTTAATGCAGAAAAGGGTATATCGGCTACCACGCCTCCTCCGGTCACTGAAATCTCTGTCTAACTGTCCCATAGTGTAGGTCTCCTCGTCCCGGTTCCGATGAGCTATTACACTAAGGTGTTCCATCGTATATTCCTCCCGGAATGCCACCTTGAGCATAATCAGCTGAGTTAAGCCCATAAATAACTCAAAATTCCGAAAGTTATCGAAATGCATCGGAACGAAAGCCAGACTGCTCGGATGATGGAGTATATCAAGCGAATGCCTCCAAACACCATGAAAACTCCTCAAAACTCCTCTGAAAAGCTCCTGAGCCCACTGATAGCACCAATCTGTACATGTGACCTGTCTGCTCCTAACTCTGGAAGTCCCTCCTAGCCCTGTCATGGGTGATACCAAAAATGGGAATATTACAATCTTTGATCGAATATTGATCAAGTTGAAATCGATAGTCAAAGTTGTTGAATCCTTGACTCATTGTTGATGAATTGAACATTGTATTCTGCGTGAACAATTGAGGACAATCTAATAGAAGAATTTTTGAAAGGGTTTTCTCCTTCGTGGGGTTTTCCCCCGTGTTCTTGACCAAATCTTGTGTCTCTTGTTATTGCTCTTGATTTTCTTTTATTGTACACTGCATTTACTGTTCTATCTACAATTGCTTACTGTCATTGGAAGATTGAATTTATTAGATGTAGTGATTGCTAATTGAAGAAGAATTGTTGTAAGCGATTGTGCTAAGCATAGAACACTGGAAAATCAACATGGTATCAAAGTTGAGGTGAAGACAAACCCAAGGAGACAAGAGACAAGTAATCACATTTGAAGAGATTTGAAGAAGCCTATTTAGCTTGGTCAAGATGTCTACATCATTCTTAAAGAGGGAGAAAATTTGAATGACTCATCAAATTTTGTTGCTTGGAAGATCAAGTTGGAAGTTACCTTGGATGAGAATGATGACTTGGAATATGTGGAAGGAAAAGTACCTGAGCCTCCAGAATGCTTCTGCTAATATCAAGGCCAAGTACAAGAAAGGTGAGATCAAAGCAAAGAAAATAATTATTGATTCTTTGAGAGATCATTTGCTTACTTACATTTCTAATTTGAAGAAGTCCAACGAAATCTATGATAAACTGGTTGGGATGTATGAGGTCAACAATTTGAACTGCATTCTCTCCATGAAAAATCAACTCAAGGATACCAAAATGAATAAAGGAGAGACTGTGCATTCATATTTCATGAGGATATCCCAACTAAAGGATCAATTGCTAACTGTTGGAGATTCTATCTGATAGAGGGTTGGTGCTCATTGCACTTCAAGACCTTCCTCCAATTTGGGAGACATTCCTCACTACTATAAGCAACAATGACAAATTCCCAACATTTGATGAGCTCATTGGCGAGTGTACTCAAGAAGAGACCAAGATGATTTCTAGAGGGAGGATTCAAAATCATGAAGGAGATCCCTCTGCATTTGTTACTCGAGATAAGAAGAGGAAAGGAAGAGGAGGTCCATCTAATTCAAGAAAGCTTGCACTCGCATCCAGGGATGCTAATAGAAGATCAAGAAGGGTCAGGGATATGTCGAAAGTTGAATGTTATAATTCTCACAAGTATGGTCACTATGCTCGAGACTCTCCGAAAAAGAGAAGAGCTCCCAGGTCCAATTAAAACAACAATCGTCGCCACAACAACAACAGGTTTTGTGATAGAAGAAGAAGAGATGCTCCTGATGATCGTGACAAGGCCACCATCCTCAAAAGAGATCAAGGAACTCAAGGTATGGAAATAGTGTTGTTGCTACTCAATCTAAATACTTTCTTGTTTCTGCATTTTCTAGCTCCTCCCCTCCAAGTTCGTTTGATAGTTGGTTGGTAGATAGTGGGGCCTCTAGACACTTCACTGGGTATCATGAAGTCCTCTCAAACCTGGTTGAGAGGGAGACTAATTTGAAGATCATTCTTGGGGACAACTCTACTTATCTTGTGAAGGGTTTTGGTTTTGCTACATTTCATTTGGATTATGGGGAAATTGTACATCTTCATGATGTTATGTATGTATCGAGATTGAAGAAGAACCTTGTATCTATATCTGCCTTGGAAGACAAAGGGATGAGAATTGCCTTTATAAGAGGAAAGGCCCTCACCTGGCCCATGGAATCTCGCATGAAGGATAGATTTACTTTGGGATCAATAATTGAAGGACTCTATAGAGTCAACGGAAAACCTGTTATCGCTTGCCGCCTACACCTACCTACAGTTAGTGGGAAAAGCCTTCAACCCCACAGGTGTGGTTGGTGGCAAGGAACTCAGAGAAGGGGTTGTCACCTATTCCCAACTCTCTCCGTTTAAGCTATCTCCTAGGTTAGCTAAGGGGGTGGTCCCTAAAGGAAAACTAAGTTAAAGATGTGAGATTTCTAGGAGAATTGATTAGAAGGAATTACTTATCAAAGATGACTCGATTTCCAATATGTAAACAAGCATATAAGTATATGAGCAATATTCAATGACGTGTTCAAAATATAGACCAGTGCTTTAAAGTAGATAACAAATGTTTGCTCAAAAATGAAATTCAAGATATAATGACAATAATCCCACAAAGGAAGTGTTAGACCAAGATCACAATATGAAATTAAATTTGCAACACCAAATAAGGGTATTTGCCAATGAAACGAGATATATCAATCATCCATAAGCATAATGATCATTAAAATGACAACATGCAATGAAGTAGTATGTAGAAGCAAATTTCCAAGTACCATAGAATTAAGCTTGTTGCAAAATTTAAGGAATTAAAATGTTTGCATCCAAAGTGCTTCTTGAGATAATATTTGCATGTGAATCTTTAAACCATCAAGATAGCAAAAAATTTGGGAACTTTGCAAGTAAATGTGATGAGATAGTGCTCTTGGTTTATTTTATTAATTAGTTCTACAACAAGGTTACAATTGAACTCTAATCCTCAGACCTCACTCTCGCCCAAATATTTGGATCTCACAGTGAGGAGTCCATAGAGGTAGAGGGTCCCTAAAACGTTTATTCAACCAACTTAAGTTGGAGGTAAATTTTAGAGATGCAAGTCTAGTATGAAAAGTGAAATGCCTAAATGATATAAAAGTGAGTTTGCAAGTGCTATTGAAAAGATGGAGATGATTCAATTAAATATGCTTTATAGTTAGAACAATAACTCAAGTTGCCATAAATTGAAAGTGCTATGCTTCTTTACTTGTAGTATATTGTGAAACTTATCCAAATGAGAAATAGATCACAAAACATAAGTAAGTGATGGCAAATGAGATTGCAAATTAAGAAATTAAATGACTATGCGATTTGTGTTACTTTCCACTTAGAGCATGCATATGTGATGTAAAAAAAAAAAAACGGAAACGTCAAAACCACTAAGTCAATCCATCTACAAATTCTCTCCTTTGGAATGGAGAGATAAGGATGCCAATGGGTAAAACCCACACTCCCACAACAAAAACAGAAATTTTTATTAATTTTACAAGAATGAAATGACCATGAGGGCTTTTCTAAACCAAGGAAAGTCTTTACAAATAAAAATTGAGATCATAGACTTTTCCTCGCTGAGAATTTCTAAGAACTCAAAATAAATTCAGACTTTACAATAGGAGAAGAGAAGCTAAGCCTCTTCTATGCCCACAACCAAAGAAGAGAGAGTTATCTTTTTCATTTGAAATTCAGCCCAAAGGTCCTGCAACAACTTGTTAGTAATTTCTTGCAGTTGTCCACTCAAGCTGTCACAAGAAAAAATTCGAAAGAGGGCTACAAAACCAATCAAATATTATATAGATAAAATTACAAAATATTGCACAACAATTTACAAAGAGCTAAGCCAAAGAGTTCGAGTAAACTCTCCTCTTTGCTTAGTCATATTCAAGCTCTTAAATAGCAAATGAAAGCAATGAAGTATAATGTTTTAAAATATATTCAAATTTAGAAGTATTTGGCTTGTATACAAGCTATGTCTCAAAACCCCTGCAAAACCACTTTGTAAGATAAGACTATGAAGATTCAAAGAACAAATGAGAGCTCCTTTGAGAATGTATCAAGAGTGGGTTGGTCTCTCCAAAGACTTCCCCCAACACTTGATTCTTTGATCCCAACAAGATGTTCCCTCTACAAAACTTCAATCAAGAATTAGTTCCATATAGATCTAGCAATAAACAATGATAAGAAACTCTAGAGATTTATTTGAAACCAACTAGACAATTCTATACCTAGAGCATACTCCTAAATCAAATGTCAATGTAAGATAGCTCTACATTAACAAATCTACAAGAGCATATGAAAACAAATTAGATCAAAGCATGAGTAAAAGGAATTATACCAATGATCAACAATTCATCACACTCCAAAAGGAGGAACACCTCATGAATGAAACCCCAAAGTCTTTATTGATATTTCTGAAAGTGTACAAGGCAGCAGCACTTCCGCAAGCACAATAGCTAGTAAACAATGATTACAATATGAGAGCCCATGGCTCCATTATATAGAAAGTTGGGAGCAAATCCCAATGAAGAACCATATGCCAAGTGGTGAAAGGGAGGAGATCTCAAGGCAAATTCGAATTTGGTAAGTGGAGCTCCAATGCCAAGTGTAAAAATCGAATTCTGGCAAGTGGGCATCATTTTCTTCTTCCCTTATGTGCCAAATTTGAATTTTATGATGAAATGACATGTGTATATGGTTGGTAACCCATGTGGGGACAATTTCCCACCAAAATCTCCACCAAATATTCTCCCAAATCCTCCCAAATATGCATTAATTTCAAAAATTCGAATTTCCAAGTAAGCAACTCTCATTTAATGCCGGAAATTCAATTTTATTTGAGCACATGTCTTTTCCTTGATTTTAGGAGTCCATATCACCTTGGGACTTCACTTTAACTCCTCCATAATTTTCCACCTCATTTCCACCTCATTTAGCATGTGTGGATATTTATTTTTTTCCATTTATTTAATTTCTGGCTTAATTAATTGCCAGATTTCCCACTAAACTTAGGAAAAGTGGGTTTTGAGGGTTCAAAACACATTTTTAACCCCTCAAAGTGTGTCATAGTAGAAAGTTGAGCGTGAAAGGTGTAATTTTGATTACTCATACCCCATACAACTTCTCTAGACAACACTTATTACAATTCAATTACAATTTTTATTACAATTTTCGACTTGCGGGAAATCTAAAAAATTAAAAAATCACTACCTAGACCTAACCAAATTCCACGAAATTTTTTGTGTAATCTAGTATGGTAATATACATTGACTCTAGACACTAGGAGTCACCCAAGGCCTCACCATCAAGCCGTACTTCGGCTTTGGGGTAAAATTGAAGGAAAAAACTCAATTAATTATTAACTCCTAGTAGGGAGATGATAATTAACCAAGTAAAAAAAACCTCCCAGAGTAATACTCACTTGTTGGAAAGGTCCCAGGCTACCTAGGCCTGTTACAGACTCAATACTGACTCAAAACTCATCATTACTAGCGTCACTTATTACAATTCCCCGTAGGGCGTGGAATCTGGGTACAAGAGAAAATGATAAGAAGTAGAAATAGAGTTTAAAAACTCTGTTGAACTGATGATATCTGATGGCACAAGTGTCTTCTGGTTCATCCTTGGACACGGAGTCTTCACATTATCATCAGGTGCCACTCCAGTGGTCAACAAGACCAATCTGAGCATTGGTACAAGATAGCAATTATCAAAGTGAGCTATGGCACTGAAGGTTTGCCCATCTTCACCATGAAGCCCGTCCTAAAGTAAGAAGGGTGGTTTCTGGAATGCCTGAGGTTCAAGCTAATCATGATGGAGTATGTCCACGATGTGGAAGTGGAAAGAAGACGAAGGGACCATTCCCTTCTAGCAATAGCAGGACCAGTGATATCTTACAACTCATACATTCTGACTTATGTGGATCCATGCCAGTGGAATATTTTGATGGTGGCTATCTCTACCATATAACCTTTGCGGATGACTTCTGACGAAAGACATGGATATTCTTCTTGAAACATAAGGACGAGGCATTTGACATGTCCAAGGACTTCAAGGCACTAATAGAGAATCAAACAGGGAAGAGAATCATGGTCTTTAAGTCTGATAATGGTGGAGAACACACTTCTAATGAGTTCGTTGACTTTTACAAGAAGGTTGGAATCAAGAAGGAGACCATCGTACCTTATAATCATGAGCAGAATAGTGTGGCTGAAAGAACAGGACCATCATGGAGGCTGCCTGAGCCATGTTGCATGATCAAAAGTTATCGAAGTTCCTTTAGGGAGAAGCCACTAATACAATAGTCTATGTTCAAAACATAACTCCTCATCAAGCCTTGGGTGACAAAACTCCCGAAGAAGTGTTTACAAGTGTTAATCTCGATGTTGGACATTTGGGGATATTTGGCTGCACCATGTACTTTCATGTGCCGAAGGACAAGAGGAACAAGTTGGAAGCCACTGGAAAGAAAGGTACGTTTGTTGGATATTGTGAAAATTCTAAGCTTTTAGAATATATGTACCTAGTCAAAGGAATATCGAGTTTAGCAGAAATGTGACTTTCGATGAAGATGTTGCCCTTGGAAAAGCAAGGGAGATTCCTCCTCCTCCTCCTCCTGTTGAAAAGAAGGACGATAACATGGAACTACTAGAAAGTCCTTCTATGCTCGAGCCTGAAACAGATGTTGTTGATGATCCCATGGAACACATGGACCCCTTAATTCTCTTCCATGATACTCCTGCCCAGGAAGAGACCATTATGGCTTCGAGATACCTTACAAGATGTTGAAAGACATGTCATTGCCAAAGGAACTTTTAGAGAGAGCAAGAAGCCATGTCGATATCAAGGTTATGTTGTGGCTATGAGCACCATCTTATAAGCTGAGCCTCCCACCTTTGAAGAAGCAATGAAATAGAAGATTTGGAAAGATGCTATGGCCAAAGAATATGAGTCTATTATGAAGAATGATGTGTGGGAAGTGGTTCCGAGACCTAAAGGGAAGTTTGTTGTGAATTCTAAATGGTTGTACAAGATCAAACATGGAGCAGATGGGAGCAGTGAGAGATACAAGGCAAGGTTCACGGCTAGAGGTTTCTCCCAGAAAAAGGGAGAAGATTATGATGGCATCTTTGCACCAGTTGCCCACTATACTACCATTAGATCCATTGTGGCTCTAGTTGCTAGCCAAAGATGAACTCTTCATCAGATGGATGTCAAGACTGCATTTCTACATGGCATACTCCAAGAAGAAGTGTATGTTGAGCAACCACAGGGATTTGAGGTACATGACAGGAAAACTCATATGTGTCGACTAAAGAAGGATCCCTATGGATTGAGGCAATCCCCTAGGGCTTAGTATGCCCATATTGATAGCTACTTGATGAAGCTTGGATTCACAAGAAGCAATTCCAACTCAAACCTCTAATTCAAAGTTGTCCAAGGTGTTGAAAAGTGTAACTAGGATCGGTCTTCATATTGACTATGTAATTATGGATTTATGTAAAAAAGAAGACAAAGATAATAAAATGTATTTGTTGTACTTCCTTCATGGGTTTCATGAGCAAGACTTTATTATAGGTTAATAGGCTTCTTCTTGATGTCTATTAGGGTTTTTTTCTTCTAGGTATAAATATAATTAGGTGTCATATGTATGAAGAATCTAGTCTAGAGAATGCTCCAAGACCTTGTCAAAGAAACCATGGAAGAATAGCTTATGTCAGCCCTTAAATCTACGCTGAAAGATAAGCTTATATAATGTGTTAAAGTCGGCCTTCCAATAGCGTAACAAGTCGGCCTACAAGCAATAACAATGGTCGGCCTAAATTCAGTGAACCTATTCCTATATATATACCAGTTTTGTGTTTCATTTTGGACAGAAGAATTTGGTCATCTCTGTATTTTAAGTGCAGATCTCTGAGTGTATAAAGTGCGAAGTTCAGAGGGTATTGTAGTGCGGATTGAAGTACAGTTTGAAGTGTGAACTATAGTGTGAAGTTTAGAGAGCAATCAAGTGCAAATAAAAGAGCAGTAGATTGTGAATAGCTCTGGCATGACAGCAGAGAACACTTCGGACCAGCATTGAGTTAAGGTCAAGGTTAATTCTGTTATGGATCAGAGTTAATGAAGTGCGAATACATACAATGTTCTGATATATATATATCCAGTGAAGTACAGTTTTGTCTTGGGAGTGGTACACTGATATTATAGCGCAAGAATATTAAGGAAGGTAAATCTATGATTCTATGATTTACCTTCCTAATGTACAAATCATAAAGGAAAGAAAGCATATCCCAAGTGAAGTAAATTCAAGGTAATAAGAACTAAATAAGTCCCGAGTGACTTGGCATAATATCTGAATTGGTACAAGATAGCAGTCGGTTTCTCTTGTATTGGTGCAAGATAGTACAGGGTGGTGCAAGAAAGAAAGGTCAGCATTGAAGATCATCAAAGAAGAAGTAACAAGGTCTTGGGAGTATCCATAGATCAAGGGTCTGAGTCTTGGTCATGGTACTTGTCATTTGAAAATCTATAAGAAGAATTTCTCGTGGGTTTTCCTCTCCAAGAGGGAGAGGTTTTTCCCTGGCTCTAGGAGCCTAATTTGTGTGTCTTGTGTATTTTGATAATTGACTTTATGAAAGATTAAATAAGCTAAAGAAGAAAAGACATACGCAAGTTCACAAGTAATTATCAAGAAGAGAATTTGAATTAATCTCTAGCCCTCCAAATTCTCAACATGGAATCAGAGCTAAGGTGCTGACCTCAAGGGCTACTTGCCAAAGAGACACTCCAGGAAGCAAAAATCAAAGTTTGGGTGAAAAGGCAAATCAAGTTTGCAAGGAAGACCCTCAAGAAATTTTCGAGAAATATCTTCATCTCATTTAAAGGATCAACTTCTCAAGAAAATAATCTTTGCCATCAAAGAATTACATCCAAGACATTGTTAAAAGAGGACATCATCTTTTGAAGACATCCTTTACCATCAAGGATCCAAGATCACCTAGATTGAAGATTTCTATCTTAGAAGAAGCTCCTAACTTCTTTGTGATCATCAAGGAAGTTGCTGAAGGAGAAAGTCGCTTACTCAAGTAAGTATCTATGACTTTATCTAAATCTATCAAAATTACTCATTGTATAGAGAGCAACAAATTGGTTGGTCTATCAAACTTTAATGCATGGAAGAAAAGGACAGATCTGAATCTAATTGAAAATGAAGTTATGGGCTTCATAGAAGGAACTACAATTCAACCTCCAAAAGAAGATATTCTACCATATATCAAATACATGAAGGGAGACATAAGAGCCCGAAGGATTCTTATTGAATCCATAAAAGACTCTCATTCCCTATGTATCAAAGCTAGAATCCTCAAAAGAAATATATGATAAATTGGTGGAACTATTCTCGAAAGGTTCTACAAAGGAAATAATATCCCGGAGAAAAAAACTATACAAATTGAGAATGTCAAAGGAAGGAATAATTCCATATCTGATGTAGATTTTCGCAATACGAGATCAACTACTGAAGTTGGGAGAAGTAATGTCTGATAGAGAAATACTCACTATGGTATCAAATGCTTTACTGAAAGAATGGAGAGGTTTCACTTCAATCATAGATGGGAGAGAAGTAGCCATGCCATTCCAAAGTCTAGGTAAGATAGAAGAATCAAGATTGAAAGCAAGATCAAGTGTAGGGAATCAAGCCTTTGCCGCCATGTCCAGGAAGAAAGGAAGATTTGGTAAATTTGGTCCTCGGAATAAGAAAAGAAATGTGGACAGAGCATGATGCTTTGAATGTAATGATCTTGGGCATTATAAACGAGATTGTCCTAAATTTAGAAAGGAGAAGACGAAAAAGGAAGAAGCCCATATAAGAGAAGAACCTGATGCAAAGAAATCTAAGAAAGAAGAAGCGAGGGATCTCCACTATTATTGAGATCATCTTCTCCTTTAAGTGATTTCTATTGGTTGTAAAATAGTATGATAGGAAGCAGTGTATATTATAGCATCATGATCAAAGCATGGCAGGAGCTCTCAGTAAAACAGCTCCTGGAAAACCTCACTGATATCATACTGATGGAAGGCAGTTATCAAGATCAAGGGTCATCATAAAAACTGGTGCTAACATTTTGTAATGGAGCTCTCTATGAATTCACTGATTAGAAAGAAAGCAGAATGGTTTCATCAAGAATTCCATGCTACAAAATTCTTGGATGTGATGACATATTGATGAAGCAAGCCAAGGGAATGAAGCTCTTCATTCTAGTAAAACTTCTACAGGATGACTTAAATGAAAAAGTTGAGGTATGTATATATTTATATGTTGACACTAGATGTTGTTAAATCATGTCATATGGTTGCAGGTAATAGACTTCTATATTTAGAAGTATAACCTATGAAGGAGGATCTCTCGATGCACTGACAGATGAAAACAACATAATATATCCTCATGGAATATGAGGTGGTTGTATATGAACGAGGAACTGGAAAATTTGTAAGTTCCTGGGAATGAAGAATGTGCAAAAAGGAAGAGATCATGAAATGCAACCATGTCAAGAGGCAGTTATCATCCGGAAGCCAAGAATATGTGACTAGGAGATCTCCTGGGAAGATATGTAGACTCTGACAGAGGTCTGGTAAAGAAGAAGACCCTTGACAAGACATATCCTTAAGAGATGTGTCAATCTGAATAGAGGATGTCGGTGCCTACAAAAAGATGTCATGGTGAAAGATCATCACTGAGGTAACTTTTGATTTATAAATTCATATGTATATGTTTATCTGGATAAGTTTATGCATGGCTACCAATCATGTGGAAGGATGTAAGATCCTTGGAGATGATTCAAAGAAAAGCAACATGGCATAAAGGTGGACCAAATAAGAAAGACTGATGAATCACTTTCTGATGGTTGACATGACTCGTGACTGAAAGTGATGGATGATCTGTGCCCTATGAAGCCAAAGGTTGAAGATTCCTCAATATCGAAATCGATGACATCGAGCGGAGGAATTATTCATGAGCAGCTGGGTGTCTCACCATTGCTATTGCAGGACCCTGGTTGAGAGGGAGCCTGGTGGTAAGTTTCTTACTTGGAAGAAACTTAAAGTATGTCCTTCATGAGTTAAGAGGGAGTGACGTATGTGATTCTCTAATGCATGTGTCATTGCACTAGACCAAGACAGACAGCCATAAGTCTTAGTGAAGGCCATGTGGAGAGAATTGATAGACACATCATTTTGGTCTTCACCTGGAAGACAAGATGGAGGATTGGGTAATCATCTGGCATTCGATACTCTTTGAGAATGAGATAGGGCATTCAAGATAAGAGTAATTGAGGACCGATATTCTTTGAGGGTTGGCTACCCAAGAGAAGAAAAGTCCAAGAAGGTCATACTCTGGGAACACCTGGGTGGAGTATGTACCTTGGAGAGACAATGACTATGGTGTCTATAGTTCATGTGTCTCACCAGCTTTGTAGCACATTGTCACATTGAGAGATGGGGCTATTAGTCAAGGCCTTGCACTAGGACAATGTTGGTTGATATGATGCTATACAGATGCGATTACCAATCTGATTCTTCTTATGAGATTCTTCAGTTTGAAAGTGACCATGTACCTGTATGAATACCTCCCTAGTTAAGAGAGAGTGTTGAAAAGTGTAACTAGGATCGGTCTTCATATTGACTATGTAATTATGGATTTATGTAAAGAAGAAGACAAAGATAATAATAATAAAAAATTTGTACTTGCTTCATGGGTTTCATGAGCAAGATTTTATTATAGGTTAATAGACTTCTTGATGTCTATTAGGGTTTTTTTCTTCTAGGCATAAATATAATTAGGAGTCATATGTATGCACAATCTAGTCTAGAGAATGCTCCAAGACCTTGTCAAAGAAACCGTGGAAGAATAGCTTATGTCAACCCTTAAATTTACATTGAAAGATAAGCTTATATAATATGTTAAAGTCGACCTTCCAACAGCATAACAAGTTGGCCTACAAGCAATAAGGATGGTCGACCTAAAGTCAGTGAACCTGTTCCTATATATATAACAGTTCTGTGTTTCATTTTGGACAGATGAATTTGGTCATCTCTGTATTTTAAGTGCAGATCTCTGAGTGTATAAAGTGCGAAGTTCAAAAGGTATTGTAGGGCGGATTGAAGTACGGTTTGAAGTGTGAACTATAGTACGAAGTTTAGAGAGCATTCAAGTGCAGATAAAAGAGCAGTAGAATGCAGATAGCTCTGGCATGACAGCAGAGAACACTTCGGACTAGCACTAAGTTAAGGTCAAGGCTAATTTTGTTATTTGGAGCAGAGTTAATGAAGTGCGAATACATACAACGTTCTAATATATATATATATATCCAGTGAAGTACAGTTTTGTCTTGGGAGTGGTACAGTGATATTATAGCGAAAGAATATTAATGTACAAATCATAAAGGAAAGAAAGCATATCCCAAGTGAAGCAAATTCAAGGTAATAAGAACTAAATAAGTCCCGAGTGACTTGGCATAATATCTGAATTGGTACAAGAGAGAAGTCGGTTTCTCTTGTATTAGTGCAAGACAGTACAGGGTGGTGCAAGAAAGAAAGGTCAGCGTTGAAGATCATCAAAGAAGAAGTAATAAGGTCTTGGAAGCACCCATAGGCCAAGGGTCTGAGTCTTGGTCATGGTACTTGTCATTTGAAAATCTATAAGAAAAATTTCTTGTGGGTTTTCCTCTCCAAGAGGGAGAGGTTTTTCCTTGGCTCTAGGAGCCTAATTTGTGTGTCTCATGTATTTTGATAATTGACTTAATGAAAGATTAAATAAGTTAAAGAAGAAAAAACATAAGCAAGTTCACAAGTAATTATCAAGAAGAGAATTTGAATTAATCTCTAGCTCTCTAAATTCTCAACACAAGGTATGCCCCTTATTTTGGTTTTATATGTTGATGACTTATTTTTGACAGGTAGTGAACCTTTGATGCTCGAGTGCAAGAGGGAGTTGGCCTCTAAATTTGAAATGAAAGACCTCAGATTGATGTACCACTTCCTGGGCTTAGAGTTGTGGTAGAGGTATGGTGAGATTTTCCTTTCAAAAGGAAAATATGAGGTGAAACTATTGAAAAGATTTGGAATGGTAGAATGCAAGTCCATGGCCACACTGATGGAGATGAACTTCAAGAAGTTATGTGCAGAAGCTACTAGACCTAATTTGACAAATCCCTTTTGAGTATCGACAATTGATTGGGGCACTGATGTTCCTTGTGAACACCCGACCGAACATATGTTTTGCAATTAACACTCTGATTCAATTTATGATCAAACCTCTTCATGCGCACTAGGTCGTTGTTAGTCATGTGTTGAGATATTTGCATGGGACTATTTGTTGGAAAGTGTAACTAGGTTCGGTCTTCATATTGACTATGTAATTATATATTTTTGTAATGAAGAAGACAAAGATAATAAAATGTATTTTTGTTATGCTTGCTTCATGGGTTTCATGAGCAAGGTTTTTATTATAGGTCAAAAAAATTATTCTTGATGTCTTTTAGGGATTTGTCATCTTATCATAAATGTATTGATTAAGAGTCATGTATATGAAGAGTCAAGTCAATAACGGTATGCCTCAAAGACCTTGTCAAAGAAGCTCAAAAATATCATTTAAGAATGGTACTAAACACCAGCATAATTCGTGATGAATATACTCTCCAAGACAGCGTACAAAACGTTGAAAGATTTCCTCTACAAGTTGGCCTACAATCAGCGGACAAGTCAACTCAATGAACAATCACATCTATTCACTGTCATGTCAGTTAATTATAGGGGTTGACCACTATAAATAGCCCACTGGACTACGCAGAAATAGAAGCAATAGAATATAGACAAGTTTGAGATTTCAGACTAAATTGCAAGAACAAATTCGGATAAGGTTTTGTGACTTAGTGCAGAGTTTCAGGACTGAAACATAGTGCGAGAAAAGGATATATTTGAAGTGCGGATTACAGATTAAAGGAACAGGGTTATACAATGAAGATCTCATTTGGAGTAAGTGCGAAGAAGAGACTGTGTTAAACTGCGAGAACTGGACTATGTTAAGCACAAGAACAGGATTGTGTAAGGGTATCATTATAGTATGAAAAGGGTGGACTATTCATTGAAAGGAAACAAGACGAGTATGTGCAATCAGCAAGGTTAAGTGAAGGCACAAGGTGTGCACAAGACAATTTATGATAAGGTGTTCATATCACAAGTAAGGATCACATATAGCCGAAGAAGGAAGAACACAAGTAAAGGCCGAGTCCTCTAGTTCTAGTGCAGAAAGGTGCAGGACAGTGCAAAGAAGGAGTCAAGAAAGAAGCAGTGACAAGGTCTTGGAGACATACAAGGGTCAAGGATCTGTGTCACGGTCATGGTACTTGTCATCTGAAAGTTTATAAGAATAATTTCTTGTGGATTTTCCTCTCCAAGAGGGAGAGGTTTTGACCCTGGCTCGAAGAGCCTAAATTTGTGTCTCTTGTGTTTTGGTAATTGACTTGATGAAAGACATAATAAACTAAGAAGAAAAGACATAAGTAAAAGAAGTAAGCTCACAAGTAATTATCAAGAAGAGAATTTGAATTAAACCTAGCCCTACCTAATTCTCAACATGGTATCAGAGCTAAGGTGTTGAAGACAAGGGCTACTTGACAAGGAGACACTCAAGGAAGCAAGAATCAAAGTCAAGGTCAAAGTTTGCGTTGAAAAATCAAATCAGTTTCCAAGGAAGATTCTCAAGCCATTTCAAGAAGACCTTCAATCTCATTCAAAGGATCCACTCATCAAGGGGATAATCTTTGCCATCAAAGATTTATGACATTGAAGACATTGTTGGAAGACACATCGTCAACGACCATCCAACATTATCCAACACCTTTGAAGGCATCTACATTGAAGAATTCAATCTAAGAGGGAGTTCCTACCTTCATCTTCATCATCATCAAGGAAGCTGCTAGAAGGAGGAAGTCACTCCACTCAAGTAAGTATCTATGACCTCATCTAAATCTGTCAAAATGACTTATTGCAAAGAGAACAACAAATTGGTTGGGTCATCAAACCTTAGTGCATGAAAGAAGAGGACATATTTGAATCTAATCGAAGATGAAGTTATGGGCTACATCAAAGGATCCTCAATTCAACCCTCAAAAGAAGATGCTCAACTCATGCCAAGTACATGAAAGGAGAAATCAGAGCCCAGAGGATTCTCATAGAATCCATTAAGGACTCACTCATACCATATGTATCAAAATTGGAAACTGCAAAAGAAATATATGAGAAATCGGTGGAGCTATTCTCTGTGAGTACTGCAGGAGAAGAAATCTCTTTGAGACAAGAACTATACAAGATGAAATCGTCAAGAGAGGAAGGAATCACTTCATATTTTATGAGGATTTCTGAAATAAGAGACCAACTGCAGGAATTGGGAAAAGTAATGTCTAATAGTGAGATGGCTACAATGGTGTTGAATGCTCTACCAGAAGAATGGGGCAACTTCACTTCAAGCTTATACCGGAAGAAAGAAGCAACACCATTCCAAAATTTATGGTCTCTATGTAAAATAGAGGAAACAAGATTGAAATCCAAAGCTAATACAGGATCAAATGAAGGGAACCAAGCTTTTACAGCCACGTCCAGGAATAAGGGAAGATTTGGTAAATTTGGTCCTAGGAATAAAAGAAGAAATATGGACAAAGTATGATGCTTTGGATGTAATGAATTTGGGCACTATAAAAGAGATTGTCCTAAATCTAGAAAGGACAAGAGGAAAGAGGAAGAAGCCCATGTCTTAGATGAAAGGGAAGAACTTGATGAAAAGAAATCTAAGAAAGAAGAAATGAAAGATCTCTATTATGATCATCTTCCTCTTTAAGTGATTTATGTTGGTTGTAAAATAGTATGATAGGAAGTAGTGTATATTAATAGCATCGTGATAGAAGCATGGAAGGAGCACTCGAAGAAGTGGCTCCTAAGAACCTCACTGATAACAACATTGATCGAAGATAGTCATCTGGATCAAGGCTCATCTATGAAACAAGTGCTAGCACTCACTAATGGAGTCCTCCTTGGATTCACTGGTTAGAAAGAAAGCAAAAGGTTTCATCAAGAATTCTATCTTGCAGAATTTTGGTAATAGGATATAATGACATAATGATGAAGCAGGTCAAGGGAATGAAGTTTGTTGCAGGATGACTCGAAAGGATAAGATAAGGTACATATATGCTAACACTGGACGTTGTGAATTCATGACATATGGTTGCAGGTGATGGACTTCTATCTTTAGAAGTATGATCAAAGAAAGAAGGAACTCTTCTAGTGCACAGGTTGCCACTAACAGGTTAAATCAAATATGTCCTCATATGGAATATGAGATGGTTGTATACAAACAAGGAATTGGACACTGAAAGTTCCTGGGGAATGAAGCTGTGTGGAGAAAGAAAGGAAGAGGTCATGAAGTGCAACCATGTCAAGAGGTGGTTATCATCCGGAATCCAAGAAGATGTAACTAGGAGATCTCCTAGGAAGATATGTGGACTCTGATAGAAGTATGGTAAACAAGAAGACCGTTGACAATACATATCTTTAGGAGATGTGTCAATCTGAATAGAGGATGTCGATGCCTACAAGAAGATGTCATGGTGAAAGATCATCACTAAGGTAACTTTTGATTTAAAAGTTCTTATGTATATGTTTATCTGGATAAGCTTATGCAGGGATGCCAATCATGTGGAAGGATGTAAGATCCTTGGGAGATGGTTCGAAGGAAAGTAGCATGGCATAAAGATGGACTAGATGAGAAAGACATATGAATCACTTTCTGGTAGATGACATGACTCATGGATGAAAGTGATGGATGATCTATGCCCTATGAAACCAATGTTGAAGATTCCTCAATATCGAAATACATGACATCGAGGGAGGAATTCTTCATAAACACTGGGTGTCTCACCATTGTTGTTGCAGGTCCCTGGTTAAGAGGAAGCCTGGTGGTAAGTTTCTTGCTTGGAAGAAACTTGAAGCATGTCCTTCCTAAATCAAAAGGAAATGACGAATATGATCCTCTAAATTCATGTGTCATGCACTAGACCAGGACTAACAGTCGTAAGTCTTAGTGGAGGCCATGTGGAGAGAATGGATAGACAGATCATTCTGGTCTTCACCTGGAAGACAGAATGGAGGATTGGGTGATCATCCGGCATCTGATATTCTTTGAGAATGAAATAGGGCATTCAAGATAAGAGTAGTCGGGGATCGATATTCTTTGAGGGTTGGCTACCCAAGAGAAGAATAGTCCAAGAAGGTCTTACTCTAGGAACACCTAGGTGGAGTATGTAACTTGGAGAGACAATGACTACGGTATCTATAAGTCATGTGTCCCACCAGCATTGTAGCCCATTGTCTCATTGAGAGATGGGGTTGTTAGTCAAGGCCTTGCACTAGGACAATGCTGGTTGATATGATGTTATACAGATGTGATTACCAATCTGATTCTTCTTATGAGATTCTTCAGATTGAAAGTGACCATGTACCATTATGAATACCTCCCTAGTTAAGAGGGAGTGTTGGAAAGTGTAACTAGGTTTGGTCTTTCATATTGACTATGTAATTATATATTTTTGTAATGAAGAAGACAAAGATAATAAAATCTATTTTTGTTATGCTTGCTTCATGGGTTTCATGAGCAAGGATTTTAGTATAGGTCAAAAGACTTCTTCCTGATGTCTTGTAGGGATTTGTCATCTTGTCATAAATGTATTGATTAAGAGTCATGTATATGAAGAGTCAAGTCAATAACGATATGCCTCAAAGACCTTGTCAAAGAAGCTCAACAACATGGCTCAAGAATGGTACTAAACACCAGCATAATTCGTGATGAATATACTCTCCAAGACAGCCTCCAAAACGCTGAAAGCTTTCTTCTACAAGTGGGTCTACAATCAGCAGTCAAGTCGGCTCAATGAACAATCACATCTATTCACTGTCGGGTCAGCTAATTATAGGGGCTGACCACTATAAATAGCCCATTGGACTGCGCAGAAATAGAAACAACAGAATACAGACAAGTTTGTGATTTCAAACTGAATTGCAGGAACAAATTCAGATAAGGTTTTGTGACTTAGTGCAGAGTTTCAGGACTAAAACATAGTGCGAGAAAAGGAGGTATTCGAAGTGCGGATTACAGATTAAAGGAACATGGTAATACAACGAAGATCTCAGTTGGAGTAAGTGCGAAGAAGAGACTCTGTTAAAGTGCGAGAACTAGACTATGTTAAGCACAAGAACAGGACTGTGTAAGGGTATCATTATAGTATGAAAAGGGTGGACTATTCATTGAAAGGAAACAAGATGAGTGTGTATTAAGGCACAAAGTGTGCACAGGACAGTTTAGGATAAGGTGTTGATATCACAAGTAAGGATCACATACAGTCGAAGAAGGAAGAATACAAGTAGAGATCGAGCTCTCTAGTTCTGGTGCAAAAAGGTGCAGGATGGTGCAGAGAAGAAGGAATCAAGGAAGAAGCAGTGACAAGGCCTTAAAGGCATACAAGGGTTACGGGTTTGTGTCATGGTCATGGTACTTGTCATCTGAAAATCTATAAGAAGAATTTCTTGTGGGTTTTCCTCTCCAAGAGGGAGAGGTTTTGGCACTGGCTCGAAGAGCCTAAATTTGTGTCTCTTGTGTTTTGGTAATTGACTTGATGAAAGACATAATAAGCTAAGAAGAGAAGACATAAGTAAAAGAAGTAATCTCACAAGTAATTATCAAGAAGAGAATTTGAATTAAACCTAGCCCTACCTAATTCTCAACACTATCAATCTTGGATTAAGATATACCACCGAAAATGTGAGACTTCATGGTTACATTGATGTTGACCAGGCCGAAAATGTTATTGACAGGAATAACACATCAAGGTGTTGCTTTAGTTTGGGTTCTGCCATGATATCTTGGATGAGTAGGAAGCAAAACTATGTTGCTTTAAGCACAACTGAGGCAAAATACATTACTACTAGCATAGTTGGTTGTGAAGTAGTATGGTTAAAGGAAGCTCTTTGGAGAACTGTTTGAGCAGGTTCTGGATCTGACAATGATATATTGTGACAACAAGAGTGGGATCCGACTAGCAGAGAATCACATGTTCCATGACAAGTCCAAGCATATTGAGATCAGGTATCACTATATTCGAGACATGGTGCAGAGAGGAGTCGTAAGACTCCATCACATTTCAATAGACGAGCAAATAACAAATATTCATACCAAGGCTTTGTCGAAAGGGAAGTTCTTGGTCTTCAAAGTGCAACTTGAATTGATGGATGTGACCCTCCTAGGTAAGGGTCTCGACTTATCAAGGAAACTGTCACACTGAGCTATGCTCTTCCCCCCTATTTGAGCTCATAGGGAGAGGAATTGAGTCGGAGAGCTCCTGGGGCTAAGGAATCTCTGGACAATAGGATGGTTGTGATCCTTACCACTTGCAGTAAGTAGTATCTCACATATTGTCACTATAGGGTGGGTGATCCTTGTCATTCAGGGCAAGTAGGGTATCTCCCCCTATCATGTTTGGACTGTTGAAAATTTGACAGCTCAAGGATGAATTTCTAAAAATAGAAAGTATCAAGTCTGACTTTCCAAAAATAGTAAATCACTTTGTATCAATTGGTAATCAAGTATTGTTGATGGAAAATCCCTTCTGATCATCAATCAAGCCTAATAGATCAATTTCAACTTAATCATCAATATTATCATCAACATTATTATTATTGTTCTTATGATACTATTATATTATTATTAAAAGCAAATTTTGGTCACTCAATCATGGCTCTCAATAATGTTCTCTTACATTCATTATTGGCATGGCATACTCCTCTTACACTCTCATTAATGTTCTTACACTCTCTTACACTCAATAAAAGAAAGCCATAAAAGATTCTCTTACAATATTTTACACTCAATAAAAGCATGTCATAAAAGATTCCTCTTACGCATCCTTTAATGCATATGTTACACTCTCTCTTAAAAACATAAGTTACAAAGGCATGCGTACCTCTTTAATGGCATGAGTTACACTCCTCAAGGCATGTAAGTTACTCCTTTATAGAATGCATTCGTTGCTCCTCCTATGTGTGTGTGTGTGTGTGTGTGTGTGTGTGTGTGAGTGTGTCATCCTTTCTCCCCTCACTACTTGTGCATTGTAAAAAAATGATTTGAACTTGAGAGAGAGAGTTAGAGAGACTTGAAGAAGATTGTGAGAGAGAGACTTGGAGAGTAAGAGCAAAACTTGAAGGTTGATTCAGTGTGTGCATCTGTTGCTGCTACCAATGATCTTCATACTACAACTTGTTCATATTAGGGTGAACTTACTCATTCTCTTGTGTTGAGAAAATAGGGCTTTTATCAAACTTTCTCTTCTTGATAATTACTTTTGATTTACTATATGCTTTTTTCTTAGATCTTGTCTTAGTTAGATTATTATGTTCTTCTCATCAAGTCAATTATCAAATACACAAAAGACACAATATTTAGGCTTGCAAGCCAAGGCCAAAGCCTCTCACTCTTTGAGAGGAAAACCCGATAATAAATTCTTCTTATAGACCTTCAATTGACAAGTACCAAGACCATGACAAAGACCCTTGACACAAGTGTTCCTCCAAGACCCTTGTCACTATCATTTTCTGCTCTTCTTAGGCTCCTTATGATGATCCTCTTTTCTGCACTGTACTACAATACTATAGAAGCTTGGTCTCTAGTCTAGCAGCCCTAAAAAATGTGCTTCTCTCTTATCTTCTTTTCGATCTAGCCTCGGCTTCCAAGAGACTTCTACCCGGCCTTCTTTCTACATTCTTTATGCCCAAGACCGAGATCCCCTTCACGTTGTAGTAACCTTCCTTTATATTGCAATCACCTTCGGCTCCTTTCTGAGTTATGTGAGGTATATGCTGACCCAAAACAGAGATATATATGTCTCTTCCTCCTTCGATGATTAGCCTCCTTCTTTGCACTAATTGCAGGCCCTTTCTTCACACTTCTATTAAAGACTTGATCCGAATTGAGGATCCCACAATGAGGTCGAGTCACTCTTATATAGTGAATGTCTTTCCGTCTTGTAGGCCAACATGAAGTTTGGAGAGTAAGCCGACTTCTTCAAGGAGGATTTCCATCATACTTTAGGCCAACTTGAATGTTGGAATCACGATTGTCGTTAGACCAAAACCCGCAGGCATTAGTCTCTGCTACAATCGCCAGAGTTAGGATCCACAAGAGGCGGTTAGTCCATGTCGCGAAACACACGGGGAGCGTTGAACCCATTGTCCAACAATCTCCCCCCCAACGCAAGCCGGGTGAGTTTCGAACTCGAGACCCGTCGCTCTGACACCAATTGTTGGAAATACTAAGAGGGGGGTGAATCAGTATTTCTTTTCAATTGTTAATTATTGCCAGTTAGATTCTTCACAATTAAAGACAGAGAGGTGTATAATAATAATATTAAGGATTAATAAGAACTTCAATCCCTTTTTTTAATAATAGTATACAATAGATGAGTGAGGGCACCAACCCTTTTAATGAAACAAGCACCAACTTGTTGCCAAGCACCAACTTGGACTTTGATGAGGTTCCGACCTCTAGGGCTTTGACGCTATCTTCTCAAGGCACCAACCTTGTGTTTAGGAGCTCCTACTCCAACGACACCAATCCTTTTGTCTCCTTTTTATAGAGAATGTGAATAGTATTTACTTGAACATCCTTGACATAATTCTTCATTGTTTAATCACTCCCAAAATTCTTCATTGTCTGTTCAGTTCAAAATTCTTCACTGTCTACTTGTTCATCACTGCACTTCAATTCCAAAATTCTTCACTATCTAATCACTTCAAAGTTCTTCACTGTCTACTTGTTCATCACTGCACTTCAATTCCAAAATTCTTCACTGTCTACTTGCTCATCGTTGCACTTCAATTCCAAAATTCTTCACAATCCAAAAAGAGAGATTGTCTGAATCACAGAGTCAATGAGGAGATTCGATTTCGATCCAATGAACTGTCTGAGCCAAAGTTAGTAATACTTCTAAGTTCACCGAGCCAAGGTAAGAAATGTTGTTGCACCAAGTATATGCTTGAATCACAAATCCGAATGCTTCACAGGTTCAAGCCTCCTAAACTGGATGTGCTTGTTCACAGTTCCAAATCCGAGGGTGACAGTAATGACTGTCCTTCCAGCACCGAGCCATAGGACTATTCTCCCACAGATAAACAATTCTGGAATGCGACTGTCCTGAGTTGCAATTTCGAGGTGTAGTGAGATCACAAATACAAATTCAAGTTCCTGAAGTGGAATCACACTTTTGTTCTGAAACTTCTCACAATACTGAGCCCTTGCTATATTGATCCACAGTCTTGTAGCTTTTGCGGTGCTAGATAAATGGGTTGTTCTTCTCCTCAAGGGTTCACGAGATGTGAACCTGTTCCTTTTTTTGTGCTCTACCTTCTTCACCGAGTTGCCTGTTCAAAAATGGAGATCCGAAACAAGTATTTATAGTGTTTGTTTTTGTTATGAGTTGAAGGGCCACGTCAATGATACTGAGGCTGACATGAGAGACCTAGCACTAGTCGGCTCAAGGACCAGATAAATATCCTTGACTTGAAAATTCTATTTCTCCCAAACTATTTAGAATTTTGGGCCAAGTAAGAGCTCATTTGAAAGCTAAAATTACGCTCTAAATGATGGTGAAGGTTTCATAGAAAAGTTTTGCCTCTAGGTAGTGAAAAATATAATTTTTAATGTGACTGGTCATTTGCAGGAGCAGAAATAGAGGTAGGACAGAATGTCAGGTTCTTTATGGATTGATTCTCTATTATAGCCTACTTTATCATAAGGTTATCATGCCATAATGATATGTCTACATGAGTCCTCCATTATCCAGATGATCATCTAATCCTTCAGTATAGTCATTCATCATCATTTACCATCATCATCAAGCATCCTATTGTCATCAATGAAGACCTTGCTTAACAATCTCCCCCTTTGTCATTGGATGGCAATATTTTTCTTCTCTCCTCATTTGACATCAATGGCCATGGGGTGCCAATGTGCTCCCCCTGTCATGCTGCTCCCCCTAACATACTGTATCCCTGACATGCTACTTGATTTAATGTGATGCAAGAGCAATAACCCCCATCTTTTGGCGAAGATACTCAAATGCTTCTCGTGGAAGGGGTTTTGTAAAGATATCCGCAATTTTATCTTTTGTATTGACGTATTCCAACTTGATATTATGTTTAGCAACTTGTTCACGGAGAAAGTGGTATTTGATAGGAACATGTTTGGTCCTTGAGCGCATTACCGGATTCTTTGAAAGACTGATGGCGCTAGTATTGTCACCAAAAATAGTAATTGGTTGCTTAGTTTCTATGTTGACATCCTTCAAGGCTTCCTTCATCCATAGAATTTGTGTACAACAATCAGCAGCGGCTATATATTCGACTTCAGCTATATAAAGGGATATAGATGATTGCTTTTTGCTAAGCCAAGATACAAGACAATCTCACATAAAGAATGCATTTCCATTGGTACTTTTTCGATCATCCACGCTTCCGGCCTAATCAACATCAGAATAAGTTGTCACAATAAGAGTTGAACTCTTAGGATACCAAAGACCGAAATCAGTCGTTCCTTTCAGATATCTAAGAATTCTTTTCACAGTTGCTAGATAGGATTGCTTAGGACTTGACTGAAATCTTGCTACCATTCCTACTGCTTGCATAATATCTGGTCCTGTAGCAGTTAAGTATAGGAGAGCTCCAATTATTGACTTGTAAAGAGTTGCATCTATGAGAGGGGTATCATCATCTTTGCTTAATTTACAATCTGTGGTCATTGGTGTGCTCATAGGTGCACAATTTTCCATCCCATATCTTTTGAGCATGTCTTTAAGATATTTTGCTTGAAATATAAACATGCCTGCAGAGGTTTGAGATATTTGTAGCCCAAGAAAGTAAGACAACTCACCAATCATTGACATCTCAAATTTTTTGGACATATTTAGAGCAAATTCATGGCTCATTTCTTCATCATTGCTAAGATCATCAATGTAAACAAGAGTGATCGGAATTTTTTCCTTGTCCATCTTCATGTAGAGATTGCTACCTACCACTCCCTTTTTGAAACCTTCTTGTTGCAGATAGTGATCCAATTTTGCATACCATCTCTAGGGGCTTGTTTTAATACATACAAGGCCTTTTTTAGTTTGCATACAAAGTCTTTTCCTTCAACAAGATCAAATCCTTCTGGTTGCTCCATGTAAACTTCTTCCTTGAGATCTCCATTCAGGAATGTTGATTTTACATCCATTTGATAAACCTCTTTATCCTTTTGAGCAAGTAAATGCTAAAAACATTCTTATGGATTCCAATCGAGCTACTGGTGCAAAGGTTTCTTCGAAGTCAATTCCTTCAATTTGCGAGTATCCTTTGCAGACAAGTCTGGCTTTATTTCTGATGATTTGTCCATCTTCATTCATCTTGTTTTTGAATACCCATTTTGTTCCAATTATATTTTTATCTTTTGGGCGAGGTACCAGTTCCCAAGTCTCATTTTTTTTGATTTGAGACATTTCCTCTTCCATGGCCTTTATCCAATAAGGATCTTTGCTTGCTTGAGAAAAATTTTCAGGTTCTATTAAAGATAATAGAGCAACATCATCTTTTCTTGGGGTGTTTATCATCCTTCTTCGAGTTTGAATTCCTTTATCTATATTTCCAATGACCTGTTCTTCCGGATGATGTCTTTGAATAAACTTGATCTTAGAGGGAGTTTGTGAAGGTTCACTTTGAGGTTCTCCATTCTCCTCTTCTTTTTCAGGTTCTTCTTCTTCACTTTGTTCAAAGAAAGGCTCAACTTCATGATCTTCAATTCTCTTTTCTGGAAGGCCTTCATCAATCTTCACATCAATGCTTTCCACTATTCTTCGTAGACGATTGTTGTAACATTTGTAAGCTTTGCTCCTAGTGGAGTATCCAAGAAATATTCCTTCGTCAACTCTAGAATCAAATTTACCTGGTGAGTCATCATTTATTTTTATGAAACATTTGCTTTCAAAAACCTTGAAATATTTTACTGAAGCAGGTCTTCCTTTCCATAATTCATAAGGAGTCTTTTCATTATTTGGTCTTAGTTGAGTTTGATTTAAGGTATAAACTACGGTGCCAACTGCTTCTCTCCAAAATTTTGGTTGCAAATCGGCTACTAGTAGCATTGTCCTTGCCATTTCTTGAATGGTTCGGTTCCTTCTTTCAACTACTCCATTTTGCTGGGGTGTCCTAGCAGTAGAGAGTTCTCTTTCGATTCCATGCTCTTTACAAAATTCATCAAATTCTTTTGAGGTGAATTCTCCTCCTCTATCCGTTCTAAGACATTTAATCTTAGAATCTTTTTCATTCTCAATGAGAGCCTTAAGATTCTTAAAACATTCAAATGCTTCGGATTTATATTTTATGAAATATATCCACATCATTCTAGTATAGTCATCAACAAATAGAGAAAAGTACCTTTCACCTTGAAGAGCTGGAGTTCTAGTTGGCCCACACAAATCTGCATGAATGATTTCCAAAGGTTTTGATGTTGAGAACTCCTTAGTTTTGTGGCTAGTTCTGGTTTGCTTTCCATGTTGGCATGGGCCACATACAACTTGATTTGATTTGCACATTTTTGGAATGTCCCTTACTACATTAATTTTGTTGATGTTGACTAGGTCATCAAAACTTGTATGCCCCAATCGCTTGTGCCATAACCAACTTTCATCTGTTTGACTTAAGTAACATTTATCTTCTTGGATTCTACCGAGAATGTAAACATTATCTAGTGTTCTTACTCCTATCGCCACAAGTTCTTCTGAGGATGAGTCTCTTATTTCACAATTTTTTGTACTAAAGACAACATTATGTCATTGGTCACAAATCTGGCTGACACTTAAGAGATTGTGTTTAGTACAAAAAATTGGCTACATATTTAAATCTAACTAAAAATTGTTTCGCTGACCAAATCTCCAAAACATTAATAATTAAACAATGTTGACTTAAATTAATTTTATTTTAAGATATGTGTGTGTGTGATTATTTTTAATAATAGTATTCTTAATGTAAACCCTTGTTCAAGTTGTAGGTAAAGGACAGGGAATGACCAGTGATGATGGAATTGATATTCCCTGTGGAAGGGCTAATGAATAACATCACAATTATGAACATGAACTTCCTAGCCAAAACAGGTAGAAGAATGGGAAGATTTGATGATTTTGATGAGATGTTTGAATATTAGTCTTAGTTAATTATATTGTATTGTGGATCGTTGTCCCTGGTATGGGAGTCCACACTCTTGTCTTATTTTTTATCATTATAGGGTGGCAGGAAGGTGTTAGGTTGGTGCATGAAGTCACCTTCTACCAGCAAGGTATTTTGAGCCCTTCTACCAGCAAGGTATTTTGAGCCTTTCCTAGTCCATTGACAAGGGTAGCAGTTCCTTTTCTAGTGATTTTAGTGGATCCACTTCTAAAGGATACATTTCCATTTTTCTTATTCAATGAGATAAACTTCTTTTGGTCACCTGTCATATGTCTTGAGCGTCCACTATCCACGAACCAATGATTTTCTTCACTATGAGCACATAGAGCTAGGCTGCACTTATCAGTTTTGAGATTTACATTTTTAGCTTTTTCCCTTTTGAGAGGGAAATTTTGTTCATTATGACCATAATTATCACATAATTAGCAAAACAGATCAAACTTAGCCAAAGGATCAAAGGAATTGTAAGTTTTGATTTGTCCTTGCTCTTTAGGACCACGTAGTTGGTTTGTTTGATCATTCAATCTTGGTGCTTCATTCTTATGAGCCTTGCAATGCTTAGCTTTATGCCCAAAGTATATACAATTGTAACAATGCCCAAGAAAAATAGTTTGATACCTGTTGTATCCATAGCTTGGACCAACATTCTTCCTTGGAGTTGCTCTTTCTTCAATTCTTGGTTTTGAGATGGGACTTTGTTCCTGATGAGATGACTTATCTTCTTTTGGATGGCAAGAGAGTACATCAGCATAACTTTTGGCATTATTCTTTGTACTTGATGATTCTCCTTTGAAAACAATTCCACACTTGTCATGTTGAGGTTTTTGAATATTAAGAATGTTTTCAAGAGCTAGAGAACTTTGCCAACTCCTTTTGACTTGCTCTAATTCCTTTCTTAGAGATATTATTTCAGCTTCACGTTTTTCACAGATATCATCCTTCTCTTTTAGCTTAATGTTCAAGAAGTCTTCCCTTCTTTTTGCTTCCTCTCTTTCTATTTTGAGAGAAATTATCTTCTTTTGTAGATTCTCATTTTCTTCAATGGCACTCATTAGCAAACTATCCATGTTTCTTTCATCTTCTAGTTCTGAGTCATCATCATTTGTAAATGCCATCAATAACGTTTCTTTGCTTCCAACATAATTACTTTCCTCATCTGATTCATCATCACTTTCTTTGTAATGACGCACATTTCCAGTTGATTTCTTTTTTATGACTACAAATTCATCTTCATCAGACTCATCTTGTTTGGAGAAGAAGTTCTTCTTATTAAACCTTTTCTTTTTGTACATCATTCTTTTAGAGTCCTTTTCATCATCACTATCATGTTTATGAGGACATTTTGCAGCATAATGACCTATTCTTCCATAATTGAAACAAATAAGAGGGTACTTACCTTTTAGCTTAGATCCCCTTTTTAGTCTTCGTACAAATTGAGCTAACTCGTTTTCAGTATCAGATTCATTGCTATTGCAATTCCATCCTTTTCCTTCTTTTGTAGATCTTGAGGCTTTGAAAGCTGCTTCTTTGAAATTTGAGCTCCCTTTCCTCATCTCATAGGCAATAAGAATTCCATGAAGTTCATCCATCTTGAGAGTATCTAGGTCCTTCATTTCTTCTATGGCACTTAATTTGGAGTCAAATCTGTCAAGAAGCGACCTCGGGATTTTTTGAACAATGGTGCTTTCTTCAATATTTTCCCCTAGTCCTTTAAGAGAGATAACCACTTCAGCTACTCGGAGGAAGTATGATGCAATATCTTCTTCATTATCCATTTTCAGACTCTTGAATTGCCTTCTATAGGTTTGAAGCTTTGCCTTCTTAACTTTGGAGTCCCCATCATATAGAGCCAGCTTCTTCATTATCAGCCTAACAGCTAGAAGAAGGATTCTTAGGCACAATGAAGAACATGGAAGCAACAGGGAAACTGCCTATCTTTGATGGAACAAGAGGCCTAGTGACAAGGTCTTGGAGTATACTTTTTACATAAACAATGTGTCCTTTTACAAGTGTAACATGACTTCATTTACATGACTGTAATTATCTTTATGACAAGATGACAAAATCCTAAAGACATCAAGAAGAAGTCTTTGACCTATAATAAAATATCTTGCTCATGAAACCCATGGTGAAAGCATTACAATTAAATACATTTTATTATCTATATCTTCATTACATAAAATCATAATTACAAGTCATTATGAAGACTGAACCTAGTTACACTTTTCAACACTCCTTAACTAGGGAGGGATTCATAATGGTACTTGGTCATTCTCAATCTGAAGAATCTCATAAGAAAAATTGGATTGGTAATCCCATTTATATAACATCATATCAATCAGCATTGTCACATAGCAAGGCCTTGACTAACAGCGCCATCTCTCCACGAGATCTTGAGCCCCAATGCTGGTGAGACCAATGATTAATATACACCTTCATCATTGTCTCTCTTGGAACATACCCCACCCGGGTTCACTCAGAGAATGTCCAAGACTATTCTTATCTTGGATTCTCAGTCCTCAAAGAATATTGGTCCTTCAACGACTACTCTTATCTTGGATGCCCTAATACATCCTCAAAGAGCATCGAAGGCCAGATGATTACCCAATCCTCCATTCTGTCTTCCCAACTGAAGACCAAAATGATGTGTCTATCTCTCCCTCTCTATTTGGGAGGACATATTCCAATAAAGGAATGTACTCATTCCTGTACAAGGAATGTACCTAAGCTCCCTCTCAGCTTAGGAATTTCAAGTTTATACCAAGTAAGAAACTTATTTCCAAGCTCCCTCTTAATCGGGGACCTACAACAGCTCTTCAGGAAAATAATGGGACATCCAGCTGCTCTGAAGAACTATTTCCTTCGATGTCATGAATTTCTTCTTCATTGAGGAGTCTTCATCTTTGGGATGACTTCATAGGGCACAGACCTTCCATCACTTTTTATCCACGAGTCATGTCATCATTCCATCGGAGAGTGATTCATCAGTCTTCCATTTGGTCTAGCTTCATGTCATACTAGTATCTCCATACCATTTTCTTTCAAGGATCTTTCATCCTTCCATATGGTTGTCAACAGTAGAAGATATATGCTTCCCCTTGGCAGCCCTGCAAAATCTCATCCAAATATTATTAGATTATAAGTATGAACACTTAAATAAAAAATTACCCTAGTGATGGTCTTTCATCATGACATCTTGCAAGTATCATCATCCTTTATACATGTTGACACATCTCCCAAAGATATGTATTGTCAAGAGTCTCCATCTTTTCCAGACTTCCATCAGTGTCTTCATATCTTTCCAAGAGATTTCCCCGTCAAGTCTTCTTGATTATCAAGGATGTTGATTGCCTTTACCATGGTTGTACGATCTCTTCCTTTCTTTCTTTACACACATTTTATTTGATTCCCAAGAGCTTCTGATCAGAGTTCTTTAATTGTATCCAACCACCTCATATTCCATATGAGGATATATTATGTTGATTTCTAGTGTGGATCATGCCTTTTGGAAACCTTTGCATCGAAGGAGATTTCTTCTTCCTTGATCATGCTTCTAGGGATAGAAGTATACTTATCTGCAACCATATGACATGACTTCATAATATCTAGTATAAGCATATATATATATCTCATCTCTTCCCTTTGGGTCATCTTTCTGTAACAGTTTTCCCTAGAATGAAAGATCTCCATTCTCTTTACCTGCTTTATCAATATGTCATCATATCCTAATTCCTTGAATTCTACAAGTTAGAATTATTGATGAAACATTTTGCTTCCTTTCTAAAACAATGAATCCAAAGAGGATTCCATTAGAAATATTCTTAACAAAACATATTTCCAAAAATGATTAATGAATGATGACTCTTGACCTAGATGACTACCTTTCTTTTCATGAATGTCATTTCAAGTGAGACTTCCAAGAGCCACTTATTTCATAGCATGATTGTCACATATTTTATCTCAGACATTCTCCTATGACAAGTACTCTTATTCCAATGCTTCTATCATGATGCCAATTCTAATGTGATGCATCTACTTATTTTACAATGATTCCTATCTTACTATTTTACAACAGACAAATACTTTACAGAGAAGAAGATTATCTCAATCATAGTAGAGATCTCTGACTTCTTCTTTCTTAGGCTTCTTTATCTCAGGTTCTTCCCTTTCTTCAACAATATGGGTTTCTTCTATTTTCCTCTTGTCCTTAATTGGTTTGGGACAATCTCTTTTATTGTGCCCAAGTTCATTACATCCATAGCATCTTATCTTTTCCATGTTCCTCTTTTCCTTTCGGGGACCAAATTTAGCAAATCTTCCCTCTCTCCTTGACATGGCAACATAGGCTTGATTTTCTTCATTTGATCCCATATTGATTTTTGCTTTCAACCTAGTCTCTTCTATCTTAGATAGAGACCATAGATCTTGGAATGGTGTGGCTTCTTTCTTCCCATATATACTTGAAGTGAAGTTTCCCCATCCTTGCGATAGAGCATTTAGTACCATGGTGGTCATTTCTTTATCAGACATTACTTCTTCTGATTCCTGCAGTTGGTCTCATATTTCAGAAATCTTCATAAAATATTAAATTATTCCTTCCTCTCTTGACATCTTTAACTTGTAGAGTTCTTGCTTCAAAGAAATTATCTCTCCTGCAGTACTCACAGAGAACAACTCCACCAATTTGTCATATATTTATTTTGAAGTTTCTAGTTTTGATACATACGGGATTAGAGAGTCTTGTATAGATTCTATAAGAATCCTCTGGGCTCTTATTTATCCCTTTATGTATTTGGCATGTGCTTCAGTATCTTCTTTTGAAGGCAGGGTTATAGACCATTTAATATGATCCATGACTTCATTTTCAATAAGATTGAGATCTGTCCTTTTCTTCCATGCAAGAAAGTTTGAAGACCCAGCCAATTTGTTGTTTTCCTTGCAAAAAGACATTTTGACAGATTCAGATGAAGTCATAAAGATACATACTTGTGTAGATGCTTTCTTCTCTGCTTGCTTTCTTTTTGAATTTTGATGATGATGTAGATGGTAGCAGAAAATTTTTCTTAGAAAGACTCCTTCAAGAGAGGTTTACCAAAATAGATCTCTTTAGGTCTTTGACAATAAATGTCCTTGATGATGATGACCAAAGATGGCTTGATGATGTCTTCAATGATTATGATCTTGCTTTAATAGGAGGGAGATAGCTTTAGAATCTTTGAAGATGAATATCTCCTTCTTGATCTTGCTTTTTCCTTGGAAGGACCTTGAAATTGAATAAAGGTTTTGAGGTCTCTTGAGATGGCTTGAGGATTTCACCAACTCCTTTATAAACTTTTCCTTTGGGTGTTGATTAGATCAAGGGTTTTGACTCTTCAATGTAGATCCTTCTCTTGATGCCTTCTTGAAAATTGATCATTGATGTCATCTTCAAAGCTTGATCCTTATGTGTCTTCTTGCTAGACTGCCCTTTCTTGTGTTCCACACCTTAGCTCTGATTCCATGTTGAGAAATTAGGGTTTTTATTAACTTTTCTCTTCTTAATAATTACTTGTGATTTACTTTATGCTTCTTTCTTAGATCTTGTCTTCATTAGATTATTATGTTCTTCTCATCAAGTCAATTATCAAATACACAAGAGACACAATATTTAGGCTTGCAAGCCAGGGGCAAAACCTCTCACTCTTTGAGAGGAAAACCTAATCACGAAATTCTTCTTATAGACCTTCAATTGACAAGTACCAAGACCATGGCAAAGACCCTTGACAGAAGTGTTCCTCCAAGACCCTTGTCACTATCATTTTCTGCTCTTCTTAGGCTCCTTATGATGATGCTCTTTTTTGCACTGTACTGCACCAATACTAGAGAAGCTCGGTCCCTAGTCTAGCAACCCTAAAAAATGTGCTTCTCTCTTGTCTTCCTTCGATCTAGCCTCAGCTTCCAAGAGACTTCTACCCAGCCTTTTTTCTGCACTCTTTATGCCCAAGACCGAGATCCCCTTCACGCTGTAGTAACCTTCCTTTATACTGCAGTCACCTTTAGCTCCTTTCTAAGTTATGCGAGGTATATGCTGACCCAAAACAGAGATATATATGTCTCTTACTCATTCGATGATTAGCCTCCTTCTTCGCACTAATTGCAAACCCTTTCTTCGCACTTCTATTGTAGACTTTATCTGAATTGATGATCCCATAATGAGGTCGAGTCACTCTTATATAGTGACTGTCTTTCTGCCTTGTAGGTCGACAAGAAGGTTGGAGAGTAAGCTGACTTCTTCAAGGAGGATTTCCATCATACTTTAGGTTGACTTAAAGAGGCCTAGTGACAAGGTCTTGGAGTATACTTTTTACATAAACAATGTGTCCTTTTACAAGTGTAACATGACTTCATTTACATGATTCTAATTATCTTTATGACAAGATGACAAAATCCTAAAGACATCAAGAAGAAGTCTTTGACCTATAATAAAATCTCTTGCTAATGAAACCCATGATACAAGCATTACAATTAAATACATTTTATTATATGTGTCTCTTCATTACAGAAATCATAATTACATGTCATTTTGAAGACCAAACCTAGTTACACTTTTCAACATCTTGATCTCTCATTGTACTATGTAGCTCTACTAAACAATTGATTTCTAATAGAAGAAGAATCTGGTTGGGTTTTCCCCTTGTGGGTTTTGCCCTAGTCATTGGACCTAAATTCTCTATATCTCATTGTATTCTTGGTTGTCTTCTTTTGCGCATTTGATGTATGTTCTATCTACAATTGTTTATCTAATATTGTAGCATAAAGAAGTTTTGAAATAAGTGATTGTTACAACAAAGAATATCACAATTTCAATATGGTATCAAACCTTTGGTGAAGACGAGCTCAAGAAGACTAGCTCCATTTGCAGCTTTCTATCTGCTGAGATATCTCTTGTTGTCTGCTTCATTTGAAACTCTCTTTTTGCTGGAATGTCTCTTTCTTTCCACTCCATTTCCAGCTCTCTTTCTGCGGAAATATCTCTTGTTGTCCGCTCCACTTGCAACCCAATTTCTGCTAAAATATATCTTGTTGTCCACTCTATTTACAACCCATTTTTTGTTGAAATATCAAGTGTTGTCCACTCTATTTGCAGCCCATTTTCTGTTAAATTTTAATATTGAAATTTGACTGCTAAAATTTACTACTAAAATTTTACTACTGAAATTTTACTGCTAAATTTTACTATTGAATTTTACGACTATCGTTCTTCCAAGATTTCAAGCAACCCCAGATATGATAGTAATTTTGCAGATAATAATTAAGAAGTTGCATGTGTTTAATAGTTGTGGTTTTGGTCCCGGATGGTGTTTCCAAGGTTAGTTAATGGTATGGGACGGATGGGCGGCATGACATGCCAACACCTGCCCCTGTGGTACGCAGAGTTAAATGGACAGCTGCTCCACAACATGTCTCATTTACACTCCTCACACTCCAATGCGATGAGCTCTGCAAACCAATGCACTCGCGCGCCTTCAAACAGGTTGAACCCTGCCTCCGCATGCTCTGGCGATATTTTCACTCAGATAGCAGTTATGAAGATGGATTTGTTTGGTTTGGGAAGGACGAACTCGGCCCATGTTCAATCCGGTCTCATGGCAGATGGATTTCACAAGCAACAGGTTAAAATGGCTCCGGTCTTGGCATTCCCACAGTTTCGTTTGGGCGTCGTTGGTAATTGTCTGCACAGAAGGGAGAACGACCAACGGTGTCTATTACGCTCCACGCAAAGGGAGGTCTCTTATCCTGGGCATCTTCAGCTGTCTCCACGTCCTCGTTCGAGCTCGGGCCTCCTTGGGCTGGTGGGCACTTTGGTCAAAGTTTTCTGGTTCCCGCTCCCTCATACTATGCCGAAACTTCGACATCGTATGCGGAGTAGGAGGGGCAGCTCTCGGAGCCATCCCACTCGCCTGCCTTCCAGTCCTTCCCCGGATACTTCCTCCTTCGATGATGGCTCCAGCCATTACCCCAGAACTCGCAGCGGCAGGGGGCGCTCTCTGGATTTCTGCTCGTACTGGGGTCCCCATTCCCGTCGCTCGTCCGCTGCCTCTGCTAATACAACAGGCTCTGCTCGGTTTACTTTCCAGAGTTCCCTCAATCGCCCGAGGATTACCGCCATTCTCTCGGTGGTATTTATAGAAGACAGCTTGCTTGAGGCTTCAAGTGTGCAGCCAGCAGTTCCCATGGAGACTTCAGCTCCTGCCTCCCAGTTTTCGCATTTCAATCTGGGCTGTGGCAGCACTCCTTTGCAGCCTCCGTCTCACCCTGCTGACTTTGTTCTTGATGAAGACATGCTCTCTGTTGAGCCTGGTCCCCCGGCTTCTCTGGCTGAACTTGCTCCTGATACGCTTGCCACCGGAGGCTGCAGGATCGTGGAGGAGAATCCGGAAGACTAATGGGTTCGTGGCTTGGTCTTATTCTCTATTTATGTCACCCAACTTCTTGGGTTTTTTATTTTCTGGTTGCTATGAAGCTTTCTGGCCCTTTTTTGTCTTTTATGGGTCAAAGAATCTTTTGGAGAAATCTTATTCTGCACCCCTGCGTGGGTTTCGACAGTCCACTTCTATGTTTTTTCCTGAATCTTCTGCCTTCAAGGCAGTAGCTTTTGACTTCGGTCTCGATGTAAAATTATCAGCTTGTTAATAGATCAATATTACTTAGAAAAAAAAAAATAGTTGTGGTTTTGGTACTTATTGATGCATGCAAAATTAAAAAGTAGTTTTACTTCTGTTTATGCATGTGCAAGAAAGTGTTGTCTTGAAAAGAAGTATAATGCATAGAAGATTATGAAAGAATAATTGATAAAAATTGAATATTGAAGATAGGGGGATTTTGACTTTCTCACATTATATGAGAAAGGTCATAATCTTATGGCTTTTGGTAATTTTGATATTAAATTTTACTAACAATAGTGGTTGTAGGTAAGAATTATGACTTTTCCAAAAGATGAAATGATAGCTTCCTAAACTACCTCTTTTGTAGCGATCAAAGATGGATTATAACTAATATCATTGCAAGCAATGAAGTCAATATGTATAATTATTATTACATGCTTTCACTCTGGGATCAAGATTTGAAAATCTTTATAAAATCAATGGAAGACCTACCCATGCATTGATTCATGATAAGTAATCATCAATGTAAACTGTGACATCGAAAATTGACTCATCTTCACTGTAAAGCATTACCTCATGTGAGAAAGATGGTTTCCGAAATGCCTGAGATTAGAGTGAATCATGATGGAGTTTGCCAAGTGGTGTTCAAGAAGATGCATTTCTTTTGCCAATGACATATGAATGATGGACAATGGTAACTTATACAGGTCGGATCAAAAGGGAGCTAACAACTTTCTTCAATCCCCATAAAAAAAATAAGTATTTTCAAGTCTTATGTTGTTTCTTTGTATCACTGCTCTTTTTTAAATTTATCTTTATAAATCATTGGTTATTCTTCCTACATGAGTATTTGAATGATTCTTTCACTAACTTCTTGACGAGGATGCGATCAAGAAAAATGTCCTGAATATCATCAGGGTCAAGGATAGTGCAGGAAGAGTAAACTCCAAGAGGAAGTTGTCACAAGGATAGTGAAGGAGCTACTCTCACATCTAGAAAATAAAGAAAGACCTGCCTCATCACCAAGTATACTTTCATTATGTTTATTTACTTTGCTATTATTGCTTTTGCTCTTGTTCTGGGATCAAAAAGTACATTTGATGAATGTGAGAACCAAGTCCTTTGTATCGAGATTGAGGAAGATGTCGAGCCATCCCATGACTTTAGTGGACATGAAGTGGACAAGAACTCAAGACTTCTACAAAGAAGTTGGAATCAGGAAAGAGACCACAATACCATATAACCCATAATAAAATGGAGTGGCTGAGAGAAAGAATAGAACTATCATGGAAGCAGTCAAAGCTATGTTGAATGATCAAAAACTACCAAAGTTTCCATGGGGAGAAGTTGTTAACACAACTGTCTATGTTCAAAATAAATCTCCTCACCATGCCCTAAACAATAAGACTCCAGAAGAAGTCTTTTTTGGTGAAAAACCTGAAGTTGGGCACTTGAGGATCTTTGGTTGCCCTGTTTACTTCCACGTGCCATAAGAAAAGAGGAACAAGTTGGAAGCTTCGGGTAAGAAAGGTACGTTTGTTGGTTACTATGAAAATTCTAAAGCTTACGGAATATATGTACTTGGACAAAGAAATATAGAGTTTAGCAGAGATGTAACATTTGATGAAGATGCAACTCTTGGAAAGGCAAGAGAAAATCCTCTTCCTCCTACTAATGTTGATAGTCAAGATGATGAATTTGAGATACAAAAATATCCTGAGCCTGAAATTGATCCTGTTGATGAACCCATGGAGCCCATGGATCCTCCTCCATGTGATCCTCCTACTAAAAGGAGACCGTTATGGCTTTGTGACACCCTTCAAGATGCTAACAAACATGTTTCTCCCAGAGGAACCTTCAGAGAAAGCAAGAAACCATGCCGGTTCCGAGGATATGTTGTAGCCATGAACAACATTATTCAAGTTGAGCCATACACTTTTGAAAATTTTGTGAAGGGTCAAGTGTGGAAAGATGCAATGATTGAAGAATATGAGTCCATCATTCATAATGATGTGTGGGAAGTGGTTTCAAGACCACAATGTAAATCTATTGTGTCTTCTAAATGGTTGTATAAAATTAAACATGGTGTTGATGGCAATATTGTAAAATATAAAGCTAGTTTGTAGCTAGAGGGTTCTCTTAGAAAAAGGGAGTAGACCATAATGAAATATTTGCACCTGTTGCTCATTTTACAACCATCCATTCTATTGTGACTCTCGCTGCTAGCCAAGGATGGTCCCTTCACCAAATGGATGTGAAGACTACTTTTCTGCATGGCTTCCTCAAGGAAGAAGTATTTGTGGAGAAACCACAAGGATTTGAAGTACATCACTGAAAGTGTAGACTGAAGAAATCCCTCTATGGTTTGAAGCAAACGCCAAGAGCTTTGCATGCTCGCATTGATAGTTTCTTGATGAAGCTTGGTTTTACCAGAAGCAATGTTGATCCAAATCTCTACTTCAAAACGGTCCAAGGTATGCCTTTGATTTTGGTATTATATATTGATGACTTATTCTTGACAGGTGCAGAACCTCTTACCCTCCAGTGTAATATGGAGTTAGCTTTTGAGTTTGAAATGAAAGATCTTCACTTAATACACTACTTAATGGATCTTGAAGTATGGCAAAAACCTGGTGAGATTTTTCTTTCTCAGGGAAAATATGTTGTCAAGCTGCTTGGAATATTTGGTATGATGGAATGTAAATCCATGAATAATTCAATGGAGTTGTACTTCAAGAAGCTATGTGGTGAAGTTGCAAGTCTTGATTTAGCAAATCCTTCTAAGTATCGTCAACTGATTAGGGCACTGATGTTCTTAGTGAACACTAGACTAGACATACGTTTTGCGGTCAATACTTTGAGCCAATATATGATTAAACCATATCATGCAAATTGGATTGCTGCAAAACATGTGTTGAGATCAATGTTGCGAACATCGACATCGGGATAAAATCGACAAGGGTCCAAAAAATTGTAAAATATCGGTAAAATATCGGTAAAAATTGGCAAACATCGACAAAATTAAGATACCATCAAAATATATGTAAAAATCGAAAAACATCAGCTAGGCCAAAAAATTGTGATTTCGAGATATTATCGAGATGTTCGCAACATTGGTTGAGATACCTACATGGGACCATCAATCTTAGATTGAAATATACTATTGGTGATATAAGACTACATGGATACTTAGATGTTGATTGGGATGGTAACTTTACTAGTAGAAAAAGCACAACTGGGTGTTGCTTCAGCTTAGGATCTACCATGATATCTTGGATGAGCAAGGAGCAAAAGTTTGTAGCACTCAACATGACCAAAATTGAGTACACTGTTGGTAACATGGCTAGCTACGAGGCAATATGGTTGAGGAAGCTCTTTGGAGAGTTGTTTGAGCATGTTCTAGACATAACAACAATTTACTACGACAATAAGAGTGGGATTCGACTTGCATAAAATCTTGTGTTCCAAGAAAAGTCCAAGCATATTGAGATCAAATATCACTATATCCAAGATATGGTGTAGAGAGGAACAATAAGACTCCATCATATAGCAATTGATGACCAGATCATCGACATTTTTACCAAGCCTTTGCCAAAAGGAAATTTCTTGGTTTTCAGAGAGCAGTTTGGACTGACAGATGTGACCCTTCCTAGAGAGGGTGGCCATGGATGATAAGCCTTGGATGTGTGAGATCCTTGTCATGTGTTGACAATTGGATCACCCCAAGCAATGATGGGCCTTGGATGTGTGAGATCCTTGTCATGTGTTAACAAGTGTATCCCCCCAAGCAGTGATGTGCCTTGGATGCGCGAGATCCTTCTCATGTGTTGACAAGTGAATTCCCCCCAAGCAGTGATGGGCCTTGGATGTGTAAGATCATTTTCATGTGTTGACAAGTGGATCCCCCCAAGTAGAGACGAGACTTGGTTGTGGGAGATCCTTGTCAAGTGGGTTATCCCCTCAAGTAGAGATGTGACTTGGTTGTGCGAGATCCTTGAAAAATGGGTTATCCCCCCGAGCATAAATGTGTCTTGGTTGTGCGAGATCCTTGACAAGTGGGTTATCCCCCCAAGCAGAGATGAGACTTTGTTGTGCGAAATCCTTATCATATGTTGGCAAGTGGAAATTCCCCCAAGTGAAAATAAGGTGGTCGGTGGAGCTCCCCTATGATGATTCTTCTTCATTAGAGTGAGACATCATTATTTTAGCTGATACAGAGCAAAGATGAACAAAGATGAGCATACAAAGTGAAGATCTTTTGTTGCACAAAGAAATTCCTACCTAGCTGAGAGAGAGTGTTGAAAATTTGGTAGATAGGGATGAGTTTCTAAAAATAGAAATTCTAAAAATAAGAAGTCTAAAAATAGAATTTCTAAATGTAGAAAGTCTAAAAATAGGATGTCTAAAAATAGAAATTCTCAAGTACGACTTTCCAAAAAATAGTAAATCACCTTGCATCAATTGGTAATCAAGTATTGTTGATGGAAAATCCGTTCTGATCATCAAACAATCTTACTAATTCAATTTCGGCTTAATCATCATTATTATTGTTATTATTATTATTATTATATTGTTATATTATTATTAAAAAGAAATTCAAGTCACTCAATCATAGCTCTCAATAATGTTCTCTTACACTCAATAAAAGCATGTCATAAAAGATTCTCTTACACTCTCTTAAACTCAATAAAAGCATGTCATAAATGATTCCTCTTACGCACTCTGTAATGCATATGTTACACTCTCTCTTAAAAGAATAAGTTACAAAGGCATGTGCACCTCCATAATGGCATGAGTTACATTTCCTAAATCAGCATGAGTTACACTCCTCAAGGCATGTGAGTTACTCCTCCTTTATGCCATGGATTCGTTGCTCCTCCTATATATATGTGCCTCATTCTTTCTCACCTCGCTACTTGTTTATTGTGAAAGAAGGATTCGAACTTGAGAGAGTTGGACAGACTTGAAGAAGATTGTGAGAGAGAGAGACTTGGAGAGTAAAAGCAAACTTGAAGGTTGATTCAATGTGTGCATCTGCCACTGCTACCAATGATCTTCATGCTACAACTTGTTCATATTTGGGTGAACTTACTCATTCTCTTGATTTCTCGTTGTACTCTATCTCTGTTGAACAATTGATTTCTAGTAGAAAATAATCTAGTTGGGTTTTCCCCTTGTGGGTTTTGCCTTGCTCATTGGACCTAAATTCTTGTGTCTCATTGTATTCTTGGCTGTCTTCTTTTGTGCATTTGATTTATGTTCTATCTACAATTGCTTATCTAATATTGCAGCATAAAAAAGTTTTGTAATAAGTGATTGTTACAGCATAGAACATCCCAATTTCAACATGGACTTGACAGAGTGTACCCTAGTATGCATCTTTCCCACAAGTTGGGCTTGTTGGGATTGCCACCCATCTGGCCAATGGGTGAGGATACTTGAGATGGTTGTGATCCTTGCTTCTCATGGCAAGTGGTATCTCACTCAAGTGATGGGATGCAAGTGTTCTACCACTTGGTTCTTGAGGATTAAGGTGGAAAGATGAACAGACAATAGGATAGATATGATCTTTACCTCTCATGGCTAGTTGTATCTTGCCTATTATCATTAGACAATGGGATGGTTGTGATCCTTGCCCGGTAAGTTGTATCTCACCTATTTTCCTTGGATATAGGGTGGTAGTCAGAGCTCCCCTATGATGATTCTTCTTCTTTAAATTCGAGAATGTTCAGCAGATGAGAAGAGACAAGCGGGGATGAAATATGATATGACGATATTTTAAGATTAAGATAACATGTTCTTATCATGAGACAGTTACTTCAGATATACATATAGCCCAATTTTCATTAGCAATATCATAAGACATTATAATCATGACAGTAACTGAAGAAAAGAACATAGAAAAAAGATGCAGAAGACAAGCCATGACAAGAGAACACATGGATAAGCCAGGGAAAAACCCCAAGTCGGGGAAAACCCTTGATCAATTATTCTTATTATTCATAATCAAATGTTCACCAGAAAGAGAGAGAGAAAGTATAATGATTTAAAGTCAACACGGACTTGCCAAATAGAAGATCTGACCTTTAAGCTCTTAGACATGAAGATAACTCATTGAAACTGCAATTCTAAATACTGGTTAGGCCTGCCTGAATTAGCCCTCTTTCTCCATTACTGTCTGCGTTCAAACCTGGGCATATGAGGCCTAGAGAGAAGGACTTAAACATGCCTTCATACCCTCAAATAGCTTAACAACTAGCAGCAGTAATGGCTCTCTGCCTACATTCTGTAACAAAGATGTACCTCACCAAATAGCACAGAAAGACATTAAGAGATACGTTGTCCTCTGCGGCTCTATTCAACAGGAAATATGAAACCAAAAACAAGAGATATGTTGTCCAGAAAGACCTCTTATCCTCCACATATGATTCCACAGACCTACAGCTCTTTCTCAATAGGAAAACTGTGCCTTAAACAGAGATGGGCCACATCATAAACTCGACCCTGCCACCTGCATCCTGCCTCAGATGCCATCCTATTTCAGAGGAGAGGATGAGCACTTGGATGTGTCAAAATACGAGGAGAAGAGTTTCCATATATACAATTTAGACATGATGATTTGCCATAAATTTTGGAGGCAAATTCAAAATTCGAATTTCAATTTTTCCCGCCTAAACCAAATCATGACTTATAGCATTTCTTTTGAATAAAAAAATATTTTTCTTTATCAAAATTAGACAATCTTTATATCGATTTTGGTCCTCTCAAAAAGAGGAATTCAATGGAATTATTATCTCCATCAACTGAGGAGACCAAAGTGGAATTTGGCCCTAGTTGCCAATTTTAACACGATAGTAGGACATTTGAGGCGAGATTTATGATACAATTGGAAATTCCTCCCTAGCTGAGAGGGAGTGTTAAAATTTGGCAGCTCAGGGAGAGCTTCCTTGCATTGGGAAGCCTTCCTCATCCAAAGAAGCCCCTTCTAGCCCATAGAAGAATTTAATTTGGTAAAGGATAAATATTATCTTTAAGGTGAAACCCAAATGTGCACAAACGAACAAGTCGGTCAGAGCAAGCTAATTTGACCCCTTGAGACATATAAATAGACCTAATGTCACATGATATATCAGTTTGGAACATCATCACACAACTCGTTCTTCTCTTGGATTGTTTCGTACAGTTCTGAAATTGCAGGTTCATCTTCACACATGCGAAGGAGAGAGAGGGTTTCTCTCTGTTGGCCAAATTCATCTTCTGTTTTGGGACTTTGACCAACGTTGACTTTTTGGAGTTGGAGCTTGGTTTGACACTAATTTTCTGATCTGTTTAGAAGGCCAAGTTGACTGGGAGGTTGACCGAACTTTTCCAGGGCACGTTGACCAGAGTTGATCGAAATTGCAGATCTAGGGTTTCAAATTTCCACAGGTCAAAGTTTGACTTTGACCAGATTTGGAGGGACTGTTTTGACTGGACTTTGACCAACAAATATGACCACATCTTTTGACTTTTGACCGAGCTGATTTGGAGGACTGTTGACCGCTGACTAATTAGGGCTGCTGCTGCTGTTGACTTTGACCAGATTTGCAGACTTTGACTTTGGGTCAGATTTGACTTGTTGGCTCATATTTGACTGAATATTTATTGGTTGGTTTGGATAGTCAAAGATGTTGACCTTTGACTCATTGTTGATGAATTGAAATATTGTATCCCTCTGCTGAACATTTGATGACAAATCTAATAGAAGAATTTTTGAAAGGGTTTTCCCCCTTGTGGGGTTTTTCCCTGGTCTTTGACCAAATCTTGTGTCTCTCTTGTTCTTGTTCTTGACTGTCTTCTATTGCATTTGGATTACTGTCCTATCTACAATTGCTTACTGTCATTGGAAGATTGAATTTATTGGATGTAGTGATTGCTAATTGAAGAAGAATTGTTGTAAGTGATTGTGCTAAGAATAGAACACTGAAAAATTAACAATATTTACACATCTAGAAGTGAAATGTGAACACACAACCCAAAAAATGTTGATGTTAAAAGAAAAATTCTTTCCAGAGCCAAATACAAGACAGATAATGCTTAAAATAACAAAAGCATGTAGAATCTCACCATTTTCTTGCTGTTCTAAGTAAATTCTATCTGTGCTGAAATGCCTTCTAGCCCACCATCTGCACCGTAGCTTCCAAGTCCTTCTGGACTCAGCTTTTTGAAACATATTTGGAAGTTGATTTGCAGAAGTAAAGATCTTATACTGTACGTCTGAATGATTTCCATTTTGTTGTGTTGATATGCAGTCCATCTCATATTCAGATTCACATTTAGCTTGCATTTTCAGAAAACAGGAAGCCAATTCTCTCCAAATATAGGTAGACCCATAAGTGGCATCTAGGTGCAAAGCTATGTACTCCAGCAATGATTCTGTTTGGTAATCACCTGAACAAAAATTAAAAGGTAACATATTATCCACTAGAACAAGCATCTATGTTCCTTCCAATTAACTCAAAGAAAAGATAAGCCTAAGAAAGTACATTAGATTCCTCAAATTCTTAATATTGTAATTTTCCAATGCCAGATCTGATTTTAGTTCCTAGCAATTTATTTTATACCCAGGAAATTCATTCACCTATGTAAATTATTTTTTATGAAAGAATACTGAAAAAAATACACAGGTGTTTTAACTAATTTAATGTGCAGCAGAAGCACAAGTCGAAAAATAAAGTGGCAGCAAACAGGGTTATTGGGTTGTGCCCCATAAATGGCTGTCCCGCTGATGATCCAGATGAGGTCAGAAGTATGTCTGGATTGCATTTTCAGAATTTTTTTTCTCATTACGATTTTACAGATTCTGTGGTCACTGCTAAAAATGCCTATTGTAGGGTTATTCCTCACAAGATTTCTCTTGGCAACAGGGACAGGTTGGACAGGGATTTCTTGAAAGATATTTGAGCATGGACATTCCATTTGGGTATGGATTTATCACTGGTTTCACTGGTTTCCATTTGGTATGGATTTATCACTGGTTTCGTTGGTGTCTTCAACGACTCTAGAAGAAGCTTCATGCTTGGCAGCAGAAGGACCTCCCCTTTGCTAGGAAATTGCTTCCTGAAAAGTAAAGTGGCAGCAAACAGGGTTGCCTCAAGAAAAGTAAAGTGGTAGCAGACATGGTTCTTGGGTTGTACCCTATAAATGGCTCTCCTGCTGATGATGCAGCTGAGGTCAGAAGTATGTCTGGATTGCATTTTCAGAATAATTTCTCATTATGCTTTGACAGATTCTGTGGTCACTGCTAAAAATGGCTATTGTAGGGTTATTCCTCACAAGGTTTCGCTTGGCAACAGGGACATGTTGGACAGGGATTTCTTGAAATATTTCTTTGTATTTCTCAATGCTATGACGAATGACAATCCTTTGGTTATAAATGGCCTTGTGAATTCTACAAAGCCATGTGGGACACGATTGGTGATGACTTTGGTCACTTGGTATACCAGATCTTCACTTCTGGTAGACTGTCTGAATCCCTTAACCAGGGGTTGATCAAATTCATTCCCAAAAGGGTATTGGCAGCCTATTACTTTACTTAGCATGGCTTCCAAGATTGATAAAGCAGTTCTAAAAGCATGAGCAGAGGCATGGAAGATTGTCTGGTAGGAATAGATGAGTTTTGTGCAGGGGCAGTTTATTTTGGACACTGGTTTCGGCATGAGAAGCCATAGAATGGGCTCATGACACTAGCTAATAGTCTCTTTTCCTGAAGATTTGATTTTGCAAAAAACTTATGACTAAGTGGATTGGACTTTTATCACTGAGATGCTGACTTGTGTGGGATTTCGACCTAGATGTGTCCCTATGGTGAACACTCTGTTTACTAATGGCTCAACCTAAGTTACCGGATCTGTGGGTCTACTTAGCTGATCCGGCCGATCTACGGATCAGATCCGGATCCAGATCCGGATACACCAAAATACGGCTATGAACCGTCAAGTGGCGTGTTAATTTTAAAAGAAACGGCTCTGCGCTGTTAGAAACGGATCCAGAACATCATGTCAGAGTTACCTGCCGGACGGTGCAAACAAAAAGAATTTCCGCCCAAAAATTCTCGACGGCAGTGGAATGTGGAACCATCTTCCAGGAAATGCATCTTCCAGGATAGTGCGTTATTTATAATGGGCATAGTGCGTTATTATTTTTTATTAGGATAGTGGGTTTTTTATTATTATTATAATTATAATGGGTTTAATGCATATTGGACGTTTCTATAATTCTATAATTTATAATTTTTATTATTTTTTTGTTTGTTTTATTATAATAATATAATTTAATAATTATAATGGTTTCTAAAGTCTAAAGAGTTTCAATCCAACTTTTTTTGTGTGCGTTCACTTGTCTTGTCTTATATTGTAGTGGGATAATTTATAATGGTTTTTTTTAGTATTAAAATTTAATAATTATTAATTATTAATTTAATAATCTGTTATAATGAGTTTTGTTATTAAAATTCAATAATTATTAATTACTGATCTGTTATAATGAGTTTTGTTTTTTATTAAAGTTTAATAATTATTAATTTAATAATTGATAATTTGGTTTTTTACTTTTATTTTTAATATTTATATTTATTATTTATACATCGTTTTATGGGTTTTTGATATTTTTATTTGTTTTTAAAATTATACTTCGGTTTTTAAATTTTTTATACATGCTTTTATGATAAAACATTTATAATTTTATAATTATTAGGCCTCACATTTTAGGGCATATCTTTTGAAGTTGAGCTAATATCATTATAATATGTTCATTATAATATCATTGCAATATGTACGAGGGAGGATGCATCATTTCAATGTTTTAGTCTAATGGTATCAGTTCTAAAAGTGTTTGATGCTTTCAAGGAGTATTTGACTTTTGAACTCTAAAGTGTTTTTTTAAATTAAAAAAAATAATATTATATTTTAATTTTTTTATACTTGATATATCCTTGCCGTATCCGGATCCGGGATTTTCAAAAAACTAGCGAATCTGTATCCGGATCCGGATCCGTATCCGAATCCTGGTAACTTAGGGCTCAACTTGTTTATTAGCTCGCAATTCATTGTCCTATTGGTCTCACTGCATTGATATATTCTCAAGGGGTTCCTCTGGGCCCCATATTTGTATATTTTGACAGCTGATGCCTTGGGATACTGTTGGAGGCTGTTTGCCTTCAAAGGCCAGTGCAGGGTATTTTGCTCCTTGATGGTTCTAGGACGGTCAACAACCATTTTGTTGAGGATTCACTCCTATCCCTTATTGTTGAGAGGAGTTCAGTTGATGGTGCCCACGCTTGTTTAGACATGTTCTGCTTGGCATCATGTTTCACTGTTGATCACAATACTGGTTTTCAGCTAGTACAATTGGATTTGTTCAGCTTGGAAATATATTCGATTTGGAGTGATTGTTAGATATTTGGCCATTGGCATTCAATTTGGTATGGATCTATCACCGGTTTTCATGTGGAATTGGTGTCTTCAACGACTCTAGAAGAAGCTTCAAAGTTCATGCTTGGCAGCATAAGGACCTCCACTCTGCTAGGAAGTTGAAAGTGGTTGGCCAAATTCTGCTAGCCTCACACATTTACAATGTTTCATGTTTGATGCATAGCAAGGCTCAATGTTGAAGGTTAGAGCAGATTTCAAGATCATATATATGGTCGAAGTATAGTAGTATAGCAATGAGCAACGTCTTCCATTGGCTCCTTGGGATGTGTGTACTATGCCCAAGGATGAGGGGTGGCTTGGATTGATTGATGTTACCACATAGAGCTCCATTCTGGCTGTTAAGTGGTGAGGTGCTTAGAGGGTGATACTTTGTGGCAAGTTCTGTTTCGGCACATGATGATGCTAGTGCAAATTGTGGGGACTTTTTCTGTGTGATATCATCTCTGCTCCCCATCGCTTCCAAGTTTTAGGAGTATTTGAATCAAAGGCAGTGGTGGGTTGGTTCAGTGGAACATGGAGGGAAGCAGGGCTGGTTGTAATCTAGCACATTGCCCTATTTGGAGTTGGAGGTCTCAAAGCACTTGTCTTGCATAGTTGCCTCGCCTTAAGGCTTGTCAGTTCAACAAGAAAGCTCATTTTTGGGCATACTTGTGGGATGTAGTGACTTGGTCTTGGAAAGACTGGTGATCCTTGGCCCAGGAGTTCGACCTCCTCGCCTTTAACAGACATTTAGTTATGGAGTTGGTAGGGCTCATTCCCCAGTAGGATCTGTCTAAATGAACATTGGTATGCTAGAGCTGTTTTGAAGGGATTGTGTTAAAATTGGACAACTAGGTCCAAACTCCGGTTGTGCTGCTCAGATGACGATCGCAATATTTTTATTGGATTCCTCTTTCGGAGAGGTGTAAGATTGATCTAAAGATCATCTCGATCGGATGAGCAGAACATGTACTTTGAATTTATTCCACTTATATGCTGGGTCGGCCTGGAATAAAATATTGACTTAAATGTCTTAAGGACGTGTCCACACCCCATAGATTCCTATATATATTAGAGAGACTTGGAGTTCATTTGACACACATCCAATTGGAAAATTCTCTCTCACGGATAAGCGTTAGTGCACATTCTTTGTTTGGGTGCAGGGTTATGTGTGACACCGCAAACTGAATGACCTATTGAGACTTGGCGTGAAGCATCTGGCGATCGCATGGTAACGTCTGCATTTTCTATCTACAATTACAAGTTTGTCTTCTATCGATCTATTGGTATGTTCTATCTTCTTCAGTGTTGTGCCCTAACCTGAAATGGCATAGAACATGTATAAAAATTAACATGGTATCGGAGCCTGGGAGAAGACAATGCTCTAATTACTGTGAATGTTTTAAAGGATGTTAGAAAGCCATATAAATCTGTGGGGCAGCAACGCAGAGTTTATAGGGCCGTCCCAAGTTTGTTTGAAAGGCTGGAAATAGCCCGAACATCAGTACCTGTGAGCCGCCTCTCAGAGAAATTGCATGGTTCGCATATTTTATTCAGTCAGGTTCTTTTATTCGGTAGTATGATCCGTAACTCATATTCTGTGGCACGAATCTAATAAACCGGTATCACAGTCTTTGTTTCGTATTGGAGCCCTATATCCTTGCGGCATCATGGATTCGATACACTTGGGTTTCGTTTGTATTTCTATGACTGGCTCTGTTTGTAGCTTGCATTTATTCAGGGGACTCATGACTCATCTCGTCGCCTATTCTCTCCGCAACGTATCCCTGCTGTCATAACATGGCATGGCATCGCAATTGGCAGCATGACACCGAATTCCTGTCAACATCGCTTTATATGGGCATCGTTTTATATAGACATCGCTTTGTATGGGAATCAAAGTCTCAGCATTCCATCAGTTCTCTGTCCTGGCATCGCATAGGATTACAGTTTTGGTATCGCATAAGATTACAGTTTTCGTATCGCTGTCCTGTCATCGCATTCGTTCGCATTCCTGGTATTGCATTGGTTTACAATTTATATGATATATATGTTCTCGGATCTGTCCACAAATGTATGGTCTGCACGTCGAATGGTCTCTGGTTTGCATTAAGCCTCGGCACTGTATCATATGTTATAACCATCAGTTCATCTTGGTGTCTTTCGATATCAATTTACAGTGGTTTATTTATGTGATTTCCTTGGCACATTTTTCGGCACAGTTTATATATATATATATTAGTCTCAGCAATTTAGTATATGGTTATGGCTTCTCATATGGTATATGTATATGTTTTGATACGGCAAGCTTCAGCAGCGGAATATATATATGTTTTGATATGGCAAGCTTCGGCAACGCAATATATATATGTTTTGATATGGCAAACTTCAGCATTACAATATACATATGTATATGTATAATATGCCTCAAGCTCCTGCAAGTATATGCATGATCGCTCCAGCAGTATGATAAGTTTTATTTTGTTCAGGAGCAGAGGTATAGTCTTAATATTACAGCTGTGGAATCTATGACGTATTTGTTTGTTTTGGGCATTTCAGAGAGAGTTTTAGTGATCTCTGTGGAGAATTTTGAGAAACTCTGGAAGTTTCGATGCAATCTCAAAGGAACTTTCGATGTCATTACAGTGAGAAGTTCGGATTGCAGAGCTCAAAATTCAGAGATGTTTTTTTTGTGACACTCTAAGAGCAATAATTCAAGGGAGAAACATTACCTGTGGTAGCTACAGCAGAAGAAGCATAGGGCCGAGGAGCACAAGGGCTGATTTGAGGATTTGACAGGGCCGGGGTGCAGCAGAGGCAAGCTGAGCAAGTTCTGGGCTGTTTTGGTGCAAGATTAAGAGTGGTTCTTCCTTGTTTCAGTAGGCCGCAGGCCCTGTAGGCATTTCAGAGGCACCACAGGCCTGTTTTGGGCATGCTGGAGGGGCCGTAAGGCATATTACTATAAAAATTAACTCACAGTGATTCTAATTCTGTGATTCTATGTCACTGTCATTATGACAGTGACATAGAAAGACACCCATGTTGAAGCTGGAAGATGTAAGAGTTGTCTGCTGAAGTCCTTGAGGAAATTCTATGTAATAGTCAAAAAAAAATTTCAGCTCTATGAGCAGTCTGCTGAAATAACCAGAAATGGGCAGATCTGGAAGCAATTCAAGGTGCAATGCCAAGGTAGATTAGACTTTCTTTGTTTTTCTTTGTGCCTAGCCTTGAAGGTCACACAAGGAAGGGGAGCTACTCATGGTCACAGTAGTGGCTGAAAGGACTTCTAACACAAGCTGAGGCTTGTTGATATGTTCCCCCTGTATGTCAGTGACATAGATAGACACCTATGTAGCAGCAGCGTGTGACTGTATCAGTCCTACATTGGAGCGTTATGGTAAACTTAAAATGTGAACTGGGAAGTTTATGCAGCTTTTAGTCACATGGTTGGAATCTTGATCAGCAAAGTCTGTTGGATGGCTTTGACTGTGGGAGATCAGGTCCCAATTCCAAGATGGTGTCTGGGATGCCCTCATTTAAAACAGATGTCTTCTCTCTCGAGAGAAGCTGACATTAAGAGGGAGATATATCTGTATATGCTCCTGAATGGATGTCTTTGTTCAACGAAAGAAGATCCTCATGGCTCAGGGACATATGGCTTCAGAGGGGGAAATTCTGAAGGAAAACCAAGAAGCCATATTAATAACAGGATATCTAGCAGCCATGAGTACTTTTGTACAATTTCGTAAAAGCATCAAGTCTGGAAGGATGCTATGCTGTAGGACAAAGCATTTGTCACCTTGAAATGGCTCTACAAGATCAAGTATGGATCTGTTGAAAGTGCTGAAAAGTTCAAGGCAAGATTCGTTGCCTGTGAGGAAGATATAGACTATGATGACATATTTGCACCTGTGGCTCGAGATACCACCATTCGATCTATTATAGCCCTTGCTGATACGCAAGGATGGAGTCTTCATCAGATGATGTGAAGACCGCACCTAGAAGGGCCTACGATGACAAAGGAAGAGGCTATGTACAACCCTGTGGGATCCAGCTCTGTGATTCTGACACCCATGTTCACAGGATGGTGAAAGCCCCTGCGAGCCGAAACAAGCACCCCGAGCCTACAAGAGGAGGATAGCCATTTTGATTCAGTCGGGTCACTCGAAGTATTGTCGATCCCAACTCCTCATCTGGCGTTGGGTCAAGCAATCCTCTCATTCTGGGATGTGAGCACCGTGCCAGGCCGACTCCTCCTCTCATTCATCAGTGCAAGAGGGAGCTCGCCGCTGAGTTTGAGATGAAGGACCTAGGACGAATGTCTAGGCCTAAAGGTCTAGCAGAGACCGGGCGAGATTTTCCTTTATCAAGGAAAATACATTATGAAGTTTATGGTATGATGGACTGTAAGTTCATGGAACTCAACTTTAAGAAGTTGAGTAGCAACGTTGCTGGGCCCGTCCTACTGAGTATCGTTAACTCATAAGGACCCTGATGTTCTTAATGAACACTTGTTCGAACATATGCTGTGCAGTGAACACTTTGAGTCAACACATGGTTGATCATAACATTCACTGGGTTGGTGCCAAGAAACTCTTGAGATATCTCCGAGGCACGACAGACCATGGGCTGAGATACACTGCCAGGAGTATGACACCTGGGGAGAATGATGCCGAACAATGGCAGCAGGTATCTGCAGAGCAATATCCTGGCGTTACCACATGTAGATCCGTTTTCTGGGCAGGAATCAAAGTCATAGCCTTATGGTATCATTGGAAATAATATATTGTAACATGTAAGTACTGTTGTGAACACTTGTCATAAAGCCAGAGTCAAGCCTTGAAACATAAAGCACACTGTTATCCTTTGTGACAACTGGGTAGGGGATTCATTGCTAACTGTCTCACGATTGGATTCAAGCATGCTGAGTGGCCGGGTACCACCATTCGGAATATGGCATGCAAAGGCGCTCGTAAGGCTTGACACATAGGGAATCCATGAGCAGTTTATATTCTCACAATGCCCTCAGTTGCCGGTCATGTTCAACCCTTCCGTGAGAACTTGGAATCATGGAACGACTCCTTATGATGTATCCTGGGCTTTACATGAGCTCTGGGGGGCTTTGGGGAGAGCTTCTTGGAGCTATGGGCAACCACAAGGCTAGGCTTGCCAACCTTGGTGGTGTGCTTGGACCCCACCGTTGTGATTTTGAGTTGGTTCACCTCTCATTTTCCGTGCCCCGTATGCATCCTACCCATTGAGTTCAGGGCTCATGGGAAGTACCTCTCATTTGGCCAATGAGGTGTGGAAAAGTTAGAGACTATTAGCAAAGACTGATGGACGCATCAGAGATTGCCGTACTCTCTATCTAGGATGGCACGGTCCAACCACTTGATCCGGGATCAAGATTTGTGAGGAACCGAGACCTCCGCTCGACTTCAGCCATGAACCAACCGGGTTGGCTGAGATCTTTCGTGAGTCCGACAGTAGGTTTCCTTGACCTCTGGCTTCAACCGTCAAATTTCGGGAAGTGATGTCTTGTGACCACCCACTTTTCCCAACAAAGAGGCCACAGCTTGTACGCAGATGACGACGATGTTTGGATTGCACTAGTGACCTTAGGGTTCTCCCTAGCTGAGAGGAGTGTTAAAAATGGACAACTAGGTCCAAATCTGCTGTGTTGCTCGGGATGATTTACCCAATATTTTTTATTGGATTCTTTTCCGGAGAGGTGTAAGATTGATCTAAAGATCATCTCGATCGGATGAGCAGAACATGTACTTTGAATTTATTCCACTTATGTGCTGGGTCGGCCTGGAATAAAATATTGACTTAAATGTCTTAAAGGACGTGTCACACACCCCCATAGATTCCTATATATTAGAGAGACTTGGAGTTCATTTGACACACATCGAATTGGAGGAATTCTCTCTCTGGATAGCGTTGGAGCTGCACATTCTTTGTTTAGATTGTTCTGGGGTTATGTGTGACACACTTGGCTGAATGACCTATTGAAGACTTTGCTGGTAGAAGCATCCTGCTGATCGCCGTAACGTCACCATTTTCTATCTCTGTTCTGGTTTGTCTTCTATCGATCTATTGGTATGTTCTATCTTCTTCAGTGTTGTGCCCTAACCTGAAATGGCATAGAACATGTATAAAAATTAACAGATTGGCATTAGAGTTTTGGCTCCATTCTCATCAGCTTTATTGAATGTTGCATCAATGAGATGCATCAGCCCTGGTTCCCAAAGTGAGGTTCTCAGTTGTCTTATAAGCCACGAGTTGTTTTTGGCTTGTTATTGATTTGTAAATTGACATGGATATTCCACTAGACAGTTTGTCCTAACAAATCTGATAAAGGTTTACTAAAAGGTTTATTAAATTATTGTTTCCGCTTATGCATGAAATATATAAAATGCAGAAAACAAAGAACAAATATTACAATGACTCACAATAACACAAGATATGACCTGGGAAACCCTTTCGGGAGAAAACCCATTGGGAGGTGAGGTTGCTCTGCTCTCTCTTTCTCTGAATGGAAATGGTGCAAATACATGGGAGTGAAACCTGTGGCTGGGCTGCTACAAAACACAAACCCTTCTTGTTCTTCTCTCCCTTTATCCACTCTTAGCTACTATGCTCAATTATGAAACAAAATGCACAATAATAGAATTGAACCCCATTTCCTCCTAGTGGCCTAGTTATAACACAGCTCAATAGCCAGCTAGGTGTTAAATTTGACCCATTCAACTCTTAATAAAAGTTACAACTTGACCCTTGTAGAGTCTTCTACATAAAGCCCACATGGCTAGCCGCTCTTCTATGAGTAATTGGGCTGATGTGGCATCCTCCTGAATATGGTGGACAAAACAAGAAGGTCAAGTTTCGGGTGGCATAACTTTTGCATATCGACTCTGTTTGAGGTCTTTCTTGTACCATTGGAAAGGTACCTCAAGTTTTGGGCAAGCAAGAGTTTTAGGACCCAAAAAACTTCATTGAATGCCTCAAACTGCCTTTGGAATGTTTTAAATCCTAATTCGCCAAACTGGGACCCATTGGTAAAAATGGTCTTGTGAGCTGATTTGTCCAACTTTTCCACTCTGAAAACATCAAGATGGATGACAAATAATATAGTGAGCCAATCCAGATTGGCAAAGAATAGGTTTATTGATGGACTTTGCCCTATTTGTCACCATTTTGAGAGGGTGAAGCATATTTTTTTGGAGTGCTAGTTTGCTAGGAGTTGTTGGATGTTCATTTAGGACTTTGCCTAGTTCTCTTTCAAGGTCAGGTTTATTGGCATTGTTGACTGCAGCTATATAGTTTGCTCCTCTTTCATTGGAATTTGGCAGTGCTTGAGAATTTCGGTTTTGTTCACCCTTTGAATGCTTCAGTATAAGTTTGTTTTAGAGTCTGAGGTTAGCTCTCTGTCCACATTTTGTTCTATGTGGTGTGGTGAGATACGTCCCCAATTATTAGCCAAGGGTGCTTCTTGATCAATAATGCTCAAGTCTTAGATTCTGTTGCCTATTCAGGGTTTCTTTCAGCATTAGTTGCTCTTCGGAAGAGAATGTAAAGTCCATTGTATATACCCTTCCACATTTTTTTGTATTGCTGTAGTAAGACATATTTTGCAAGAATTAGAAGCTTACAAATCTCATTTTTTCCTCTTCATCCTTACATAACATCAAAGGTATATAGCCCCAAGTGTTAGCTCAAGTGCTCTAAATCCAGGCGTGAAGTTCTTTGATATTGTTGCTAGTTGTTGCTGACCACAGGTTCGACTCTCTTCGATTCTCTTGGGGTGAGGTCCCATAATCAGGTCTGACGGTTTACCATCCACGAAATGTAGGGAAGTACTCTGGGGTTTCCCTTGTTTTTATTCCAATTGAAAAAATAAAAAATCAAAGGTATAACACTTCATATTGTACCCTTTCATCAAATGATCACCCTGAAAAAAAAAAGGTTACACTAAATAATGATGTGTCCACATGTATTAGAAATAGGAAACGGGTATCTCAAGAGTCCAAAAGTGTCAAAAACTTTGGGGTAGGGTACAGAGGAAAACACATGAGAAGGGAAACACTAATAAACAATTTCTGTAATGAGGAACAATACTTTTCCCACAAAGTCTTCCTGAAAACCCTGCTATAGTGCTCTTACTTTTGCTGGTCTACCTATTCTCTTTTGAAAAATTGGGGTTTAGATTAAATTCTTTTCACTTCAATTGGATTTAATTTTACATGTTAGAGAAAGTGGACACTTTTAGGACTAGTGTAGGGTCCTTTCTTCTTCTTCTTTTCATTTTGTAGCTTTAAAAAACTGGAAAATTGCTGGAAACTGACAACAGTTTCCAGAAATGCTCAAAAAACTGCTACAGTATCTCTAGAAACAGCCAGAACTGCCCAGCAGTATCCAGGTACCACTGAGCAGATTTCACAACAGTTTCCTGCAATTGGAAATGTTTTGGAAATCGGAAATGGGTTTCAAGCCTACCAGGAACAGTTTCCAGGAGTCACTGCTTAGAAACTAAACGCTGAATTAATCTTCCAGGTATATCAGCTGATGAATTAAGCATTGATTTGTCATCCCTCTTGAATGAATAAACACTATAAATCAGTTTTAAGGTTGTTTCCATCGGAATGTTAATTTTATTACTATCAACTGGCACAAGGTTTATAAAAACAAGTCCTTTACATCCATCATCATAAAGTCACTGTCCCATGGGGTAGCTCCATAATTTGAAAAGACGAGCAGTTTGTCAGCCAGATTAAGGACTTCCTTGATTTTGGCTGATCGGCATATGCACATACATAAAAGCTTCATAACAAGCATGTGCATTAAAATTTAATTTAGAACTATTGTAGTTGTGGTTTAAGTTGATCTAGAAACAACTTCTCTGAATATTCATATAAAATCAATCATTAAAAGGCACTTGTACCTTTTTTGTGCAATTTTGCAAGACCCTTTATTGACCGAACCGAGGCTGGATTTTTGCATAAAACCTCCTCATAACAGCGTTGAAGTAAGTGAGATTGTTTTGAAGACAATGACTCTGCAAGTCGAGCCCTTAAGCTGTAATAACACAGTGAAAGAATTAGTGAGTGTTGGCATAAGACATATGCACAAGCTTAAAGCATTGAAGCAGGTACATGTTATTTAAATATTTTTTGTATCCATGCCACATCTCAAAAATATAGTTCATGCCCTTTTCTATTGCCTTCGTATACAATGAGAGACATACTTCTGTTTGAACATGCCAATCAACGTGTGTGCTCTCAAATTTTTATTAGAAATCATTTGCATTATTCTATCATCCTTATATTCTAGCTTGTTTAACTGTTTCCTAGTCTGCTATATATTTCGACAGGACATAAACCTTGTAAGCACAACACATTTTACTGTGATTTTTAGAAAATGATCTCTGATGTTCATGCTATCGCAATCATAGGCAACATGCTTTTCAGTGAATGATTCACCTTGAACATTATAGTATTTCTGGCTCAAGCCTCAAACCGTGACTACCTGTTTCTGAGATCCTCCAGACTTGCAAAACATAACAAGTATATTTTCTCCATAGAACCAAGAACTAGTCAAAGTGCAAGGCACTAAAGTTTCAAGTATCAAAAGATATCGATAACTAATATAAAATTGGCACTTATTCTCAGATAAAGTGTGAGAGGAGGTTATCATCAAAGTTCAAAATATCAGTACTGGATTCCATACAAGAGACTCAATCCAAGAATAAATGCAATATATCCAACATAAATCATGATAAAATATGGATTGACATCACGATGTATGGCGTAACTCAGAAATTCCGAGGAAAGTTTCTAAACATTACAAAGATTATGTCCATACCAAGTTTAAATATATTTTCAATCATATGACAAATAGAATCCTTTTGCAGCGCAAGACCATTTATAAGTGAATTTAAAAAGAATTCAAGTTGCTATTGATCAAATATATATATTGAGACAACAAAACGGACAGGGTATTTGTTGTACAATCTAAAGTTGAAGGCCCTCATCAAAAAAAGGGACACAAAGGTAACAGAGGGATTATTATAAAGATGATTTATGGAAGGATTATTATCAAATTAAAGAACTAGACGAAGGTTCCACCCCCAACATATGTGTTAAATGAAACATTAAATCTGAATCAAGATCAAGGATGATCAACCATAGGCTTGCAATCAATGCAACTAAACAAGGCATGGAAAAATAACAAAATAGATAAGAAGAGAGAGAAAATAAATAAAATATATCTAATGCATGAATTAGAACATCCAGAATTAGAATTAGAATGCCCAGACAGGCAATTCCGTCACATATGTAGTGTTAATGAACAGAACAGCTGTGAAAGCAGATACAATGCTTAAAACCCAAAAGGATAAAAATGTAATCAACGAGGGGAGACAAAGGAAACAATGGGAGTAACAGTCATGGTAAAGAAAAAAAAAATAACGAAGGAGGGCTTCATCCAAATCAGAAGAATGTCAGAAAGGTCATATAGGGAGGCTTGTGGTTCAATTTATTCTGTGTGGGGAGTGGGGACAATACATTAAGGGCTACATAGAAGCCCAACCTAAAAAGACAATACTGTGTCAATAATGTGGACTACAGCATCATAATGATGATCACTGTCACAAAGAAAAAGTAGTGAAATTCTTTGGAGCTTGACACATATAGTGTGTTACCAGCCGGATCAGCAGCCTTGACAAGGTCTGGTCAAGGTGCTAAGCAGAAAAAACACAGGAAATGTAACCACTGTTGCCTCAGCACAATCTCATCTCACTTTAGGCCAACTCTTACAATGCCATGGGGGGTATCCCTATACCGAGATTGCTTCACCAGTAAGTTAATAGACTAGTGCCCACTGCCTAGAAACCCCACATATAATGAAGGTTAGGAGTTATTTAAAAACAATTGCTAAATCTGATGTGTAATGAGTAATTCAAAAACACAAACCAGTGCTTAAGAAAGAGTGAAATACCACAATTAGATAAAACCATCGTAAATTGTGAGACAGCTATGAAGAATGATGGCCATGACCAAAGAGGTGTGCATAGATAAGAGAAATTGTCCATGCAGGGAATAAAAGATAAGTGTGCTAGGGCAATAATGAGATGGGTGTTTCCACCCTTACATAGTGTGATCACCTTTATAGGGCTTTTCGCCTCAAAATCTAGCAGGCCTTGTAGAGGGGTACCCTACAAGGCAAGCACTAGACCAAGTGACAACAATAACATAATGGCCCACTATCACCTTAGCCATGATTCCCTGTTATTTATGGAATTTTACCAATGGGAGGCTTCCTGGTAAATAGGTCACCTATGAAAGATGTTATAAGCTTAAATGGTTAAGGTGACACAATAGGCTCTTAAAGAATGGCTCAACTTAGGTATAAGGCTCAAAACAATGGGAATAAGGCAATTCACATCCCTTATAGAGACCTAATTAGGAAACGCTGGACCTAGGGCTTTGAAGACAAATAGTAAGAAAAATGGATAATCCTAAGGTCAACGTGCTAAAAGTCGGTTTCCAATAATGAATATTAGCAAACAAGTGACATATGAAACCTTTAAGAAGCCCTCAAGTTGAAGCTTAACCAATCTAGGGTTTAGCTAGGGCAAGAGAAGTCAAGGTCAAAATTGGATGGATTAGCGACCACGGAGGATGATTTTGAGGTAACCAATCCTACCCTTGATGTTGAATCCTTCTAATACCAAAAAATTCCTTCCTAGACAATTTCGCACCCAAGTCCTAGGTGAGGTCACTTATCCTTAAGAGGGTCAAAAATAAAGAGAAAAAGGAGAGTGAAATTCATTTTATGGATGAAATTGAGCTTGATCACCATATTGACAAGGAAAGTGCCTAGTCCTTGGGTTGATGGAGTTTATGGGTGTTAAAGATTACCTAAATCTTGCAAAGGAGTAAGGATGTTTTGATGCCCTAGCACAAAACCCTGGATATTATCTTTGGTAGGGATCAAACTTCAAAGACACTTGGGTGAGCTATAACAAGAGTTCACCAAGGGGATTACCATTCACATTCCATACATTAGACATAAAATAAAAAATTCTTCAATAACAAAGCTCACTTACAAGATAAAATGCATGTATAATCTAATATTGATCTAAGATAACCTCTCCAAAGACAAGAAAGTAGCTCCAATATGCAAAGTACTCCATAGATCACAACTCTCCAAAGATAAAAAAGGCCTAAAATCTCCTAAGGACTGTCAAAATAGTCCAAGTGATGATGATTCAAATGACATGATCCTCTCCTCTATTTATATAAGGAGGACAAACTCTAATATTAGCCTAAAAGCCCCTAGATACGAGTTTAATCACCAAACATGTTTGGGTTACAAGCCAACCCACTAGCTCTCATCATAAATGCTCAAACAAGCCCACACGTGTGAACCACTAAGCTTCTAGGGCTGACGTCATGCATAAAATGGCCTCCAAATGCCATGTCCAAGTGCTAGGAGGTGCCAAATGTGATGTAGAAGCATGTGAAAATCATGATATGAGGGTTGGCCCTCAAATCCACCTCAATGGCTCCATATGGTCCCAAAATCCAGCATGGGCACCACAAAGTGGTCTTTATGGGTCTCCAACTGCTGAAAGTGTCCATCTTCGCTCCAACAGTGAGGGCTTTCTAGGTGCAACTAGCCCTCCCATGTTTTTGAAGGTGAGACCATCCTCATCTGGGCCCTAGCTCTAATGGCACCCATCAATTGGTGCTAAGGTTGACCTGAGGGCATGCTAGGTCTCGGTGTGTCATCCTGAAGAATCATTAGATCCAGTGCACAGTGGCACAATGGCCTGGGTGCCTTAGTACAGGTGTGGTATGCCACTATTTCTATTTTGGTTATGTGCACCCTCACATGCTATATAAATGAGAACTTGTAATTTGTGGACCTATGGTTGATGAAGATTATAACTACTAGATGAATGATGTTATATGGTTTAATCCATGTTGTTATGTTTATTATCACTAATTCATCATTCTACATGCTTTTGTTGACGTATATGCATCAAAATATATAAAAATATATATTATATAAAATTCACTCCCAAAATCGCTCCTAACCCAGGAGCTTTTAAAAATGTCGCTCTTCACTCCCGCTTCCGATCCCAATCCCAAGCAGCCATGTTCCAAACTTCTTCTAAGTTCAAAATTACCAAGTTGCCAAAAGTGGTGAAGGATTTATGTGCCATGCTTTAGGTAGCTCCACCTAAATCGGGAAAGATTTTGAGCATAAGGAGTCTCCTAGACTAGTAATTTCTAATCTAGATACAGGTGGCCCAAGTCATGGTGGCAATACTGAACTAGATGAGGAAGATCCCAATAAGAGACTGAAATGACCAACAGTCGTATAAGCAGCGGAAATATTTAAAATACTTCGTAGACAAAGACATCCATTGTAGGACAGTAATTGTAAATTGTATGTTGTATAAAGAATTGTAGGATGATTACAAATGAGAATGAGGACCTGCTTATATACCCTAGATAGATGCCCTTTCATGAACAGTCATGTCTCTAAGACATGCCTCTTCATTACTAACTAACTTATCAGCGGTTAATTAGTTATTATTTATTATTGTTATATTTATATTTATATTTATTTATTTTATATGAATTATATTCATAACATTGCCTCTCCCTTCAAGAAGTTTTGTCCTCAAGGCTTACTGAGAACATCTTCTCATCTTTGAACTTTAATCTTCGTCGATACAAGACGATATGATACTCTGAGTAATAAACAAAATTGTCGTACTGAACGGATAAAACCATCCTAGATTAATCTTCTGTGGAATCAAATTTTGTGATGAATTGTTATCCTGGGGTTGGATTCTGCAAACTTCAGTGTTCTTGGAAACATAAACTTGTCATTTATTTTATGAGTGATATTGGTACATAGATTGACTGGAAAGTCTACTCTTGTGATTCAGATGTCGATACATAGTTCTTTTGGATGGACTTTCCCTTATCATGTTAGTGGATGTTTCCTGATTTCCTTCAAGTGTTATTGTTGAACTGGTGACTAAATCATCATTTGAACTGCAACTTCTACATAAGACTTCACTTCAACAGAATTTGGATTTCCCTGAACTGTGAGATTAGTGGAATCGGTGTTTGTTTCTTCTTCCCCAACTTGGACTACTACCTTTAGCGATTTTGATACTTCCTTTGCGACAACTTCTTCGAACTGATTCGTCAATGATCATTGATTTCTTATCGTCCCTAAGTTTTTTAATCTGTTTGAGCAGATTTTGGTTATGATTTTTGAGATGTAAGCATTCCTCATTTTCTGAGCCAACTTTAATTTGACCTTCAAGCTTCTCGTCTTTTAAACACTTGATTTGTTCTGATAATTTTTTGTTAAGGTCTTTTAAGAATAAATTTTCATCTTCTTTCTTTGATAGACTTCCGTTGAATTTTTTGTCAAAACTTTCTTTTTCTTGTACTAACTTGTGCTTCTCAGGTTTACACTTTTTGACTTGTGCAAGAAGTTTCTCATTGTGGTTCCTTAGATACCAAATTTCTTTGTTGCTTTCTGTTGATTTTTCATGAAACTGATCTTGGAGATCTTTATATTTCTTTTCTGATGCTTCATTCTTTTTTTGAAGTTTTGCGGTTTCTTCTTTTAATTTTTTAATTTGTGTCTGGACGCTATCTTGATATTCTTCTAAAGTAAACAATCTTCGACATTTGGGACAAGGTTTTGTGCGATTTTTAAAAATTGATAAATATTGATATTTTGTTCCACAAAATGGACATTTGGTCTAAAATGTAGAGTTATGTATGGAATCCATAGTTTCTCTGTTCATCTTCAAATTAGACTCTATTTTCCTTTCTTTAGTGATGAAATTTCTTTTGTGTTTGTCGATAAGCTTAGGGTTTAATGATAACCCCTTAAAGCCTTATAATAATAGTCTTTTTCCTTTTTCTCTCCTTATTATTAAATCCTTAATAATATTTAAAAGAGACCTCAAATAGTTTTTCGACTCTTTTGTTTTGTCTCTTCTTTTTTTTCCTTTTTTTTTATTTTTTTAAATCCATGTCTTTGACTTTAGAATAATAAAATATATTTTATTTTCCTTTTTAAATAACTTTATACCCTTTTCTTAATCAAAAAGTTTAAATCCTCTTTTTAATCTTTAGAGTAACATTTTTAAACTTTTTTTTTTATAAATATCTTTCAAAACTTTTCCTTCCAATCTTTTGTTCAATAATTCTCATTACTTTATATCCTCTTTTTTTATAATACTTGATTAAAAAATACTTAATACTAATAAAGTATATAACTTCCTAAACCTTCTATGAAATTATCTTATTTTATTTAATAATTTCCTTTTCTTTTTGTTAAATTTAGATAACAATGGTGTTCTATGATTGATGCACTTTTACTTCAATCTTTCATAGGCCCAATACAAGATAGCAATCACATAAACTTGAAAGTAAAATGTTGATAGAACACAATAATAGATCAATAGAAGACAAGCCAAATATAGATCAGATTTACAATTCCTTATGTCTAGCAAATATATGGGATATTGTTGCGTTACGACGGTCAGCAGGATGCTTCAACCAGCAAAGTCTTTCTCGGTCAGCCAGCACTTTCATGTGTCACACCCACAACCCTCAAAGACAGCTCATCATAAGTCAACACAAGTCAAACCAGGGACAGCACGTGTGGAAAATAAATTCAAAAATCAATGTTATGCGCATCCGATCAAGATGATCTTTAGATCAATCTTGCACCTCTCCGAAAGAAGAATCTAACAAAAATATGACCATCGTCATATGAGCAGTGCAACATGGAGTTTGGACCTAGTTGCCCAAAATTAACACTCCCTCTCAACTAAGGAGAACTCCATCTGTCCACAAGTGCCAATTATCTTGTACCAAACCAAACATTGTGCGTCATCCCACCGTATGTAATATCCCAAAATAGGGAAAATAAGCAGTAGTGGGAATATCTTACAATATCCCAAAATGGACTGCTCAGCAATGCATTCACAGCAAAACGCATTTCCAAAAATGTATGCCATAAAAATGTAAATCATCACTTGGATCCATTTGATATGTCCCTCTATCATCTAAATCCAAAAGGAGATCAGAAACAAAAGAAACTAGGTGAGGTAAACAAACCTCCCACACCTAGTGTAGCTGGAAATCACTAAAACCCCAATACACTGCTACACAGAAATATTATATGAAAGAGACTGTGCAGTCTTATGAGGGTTTCAACTCAGAAATTAGGAGAACAAATAGATTTGCTCATATATTAGACAATCATGCTCAAAAACTGAGATCTAGTCTCCTTATTACAATTACAAGAGAACCCGGAAAGGGTTTCTTGTCATACACTCTGAATACAAATGTGATCTTCAAAAAATTACTGAATAATCACTGCAACATTGAAGAATAAGAGTGTAGAAGGCTGAAAGATATCAGATCTGATGTAGATCCCTCAAAGGCTTCCTCCCATGAAAGGATGAACCTCTCAATCACAAGGAAACACTGCAAAGAAGCCACTAGATCATCCACTGAAGCTACCTCCAAAAATAATGCATTCCCTAGCCGGAACAGCGCTAGGAATGTTGGGAAATGTATGGCTTGATGCCACAGATCTGAAATGAGCTCAAGATCTCCCCAAACAGATCTCCCAAGGGAAGGAAACCTCCCTCCAATGAGAAACTAGCTCAGAAAGTGGGATTCCAATCCCCCCCACTGTTGCACCCTGCAACACAGCACACTAACCTGCAGAAACTGCGCTGATGAAGTAAGCTGAACCTTGGCCTGAAAACCTGATGTGGAAATGCATGCAAAACTCTTCCAAGAGGCTCCTCAAGGAAAGAGGTGGGATTCCTACTCGGGAACACCCGGTGCTAAATAGCACAGCAACCCTGCTAAACAGCAAGAGGAAGCAAAAGTCTAAGCAGACCAAAATAATAATCTAGAGCATAAGGAACAATGGTTGCCATCCTCTTCCTTAAATAAAATGTGAGTTTGCTTGCCCTTGGCCCCACCCAATTAGGTCATTTCCATCAAGAGATTCATCTCCCTCCAAAACTGTGTTATTCCTTCCTTGATCCCTACTCCTCCACATCTGTGCTATTGACTTGGTCAAAGTAGACTGTATCAACATGATATTAGCCTTGTTCACACATGGAGGTGTTTTATTGAGCTGTAAAGAGGGCCTCCTTTCATACTTGAAGTGTTTTTATTCCTTCTTAGGAGACTTATGGGCCTTCCTACCCATTTATTCACCGGCTAAAGACACTGTTAACTATAATGTTACATTTAGCTTGAGGCTAAAATTTTGGGAACATTACAATCCTCCCCTCCAAAAATGTTGCTTGTCCTCAAGCAACTGTATAGGGAGAGCAAAAATTCTCCCCTCCTCCTCTTGTGGCCTCCCATCAATGGCCTCCATCATTGCATCAAAATAATCCGCAATAAAACTGCCCTCCAATGTTTCCTCCCAAGTATGCAAAACCAAATGGCTCACATCAATCAAAGGTGGAAGGTGTGAGTGGAAACCTGCCTGCTGTCCAATGGCCTCCCCAAGGTAGGAGTGATGACAGACATGGGGAACCTCATTCCCAATGAGTGATCCCATCACCCATGCTATCATCCAAATGAAATGAGCCATTCTAGGTAGCTCATCAAAGCAATCATCAGCCCCTGGTTTGTACAATGTAATGGGGCTGCATGGAGAGATTAGTTTTCCCTTTCCCATTTGTTTCTCTTTCCATTTATGATAAGTATGGGACTGTTTATGTCCTTGGGCTAAAACAACATGGCCTCCAAGAATGGCCCAAGCTACCCCATCAAACAATTCAACCATGAAGTGCCTCCTCATAGCACTCAAGTTCTTCAAATGGCACACTCCACGTGAAGAAAAGAGATGTGATGTGGCAATCATGGTTTTCCCATTGCTCCTCCTGAAACATACAATATGAATAGTAGGGAGAATCATACTCCCAATGGGCATCTCTATCTCATGCCCCATTCTCCAAACAAAGCTCCCCATGAACATAGAAATATCAGCAATGCATGGAAGCAAAAACCCATGAAAACAAGTTGTCACATGACAACCGGAAAGTGGATCATAGTTCCACACATGGAACCAGCACAGTGCATCCTTTGCCTACATCAAAACAAGTAATAACAAGTGCTCTCCCAGCCACTTGTTTGCTGCCACAATCATTCTATAAAGTAGAAACATGAAAGTACAATGTGGTGTCAATGGTGCACACCAAGAATCATGTGGCTTCCCCCATAAACCACCAATAAGATAGCCAATCCTAGTGCTGCAATTAGCCTCAAGTAAATCACAATACAAAGTAGAAGAAGGAATGAGCCCCCTTAATACAACATGCTGCTCATATAAAGTAAAGAAAGGAAAATCATAATGCAAATGTATACCTTCTCTACCATGTACTTCGGTCCTTGAGCCGAAATGGCTCAACTAAAAATGCTCCCTCACTCTCAATGAGTAGGAAAGTGGTTGTGACATCCTTTCTATCATCATCCGGGCTATGCATCTCTCCATATGCTGAAATATATCATGTTGGATGCCCTCCCAAATGAACTCCTCTGCCAAAGAAAGATATGCACCTTTCTGCATGGAAAAGAAGTCCTCATGTGCTGCAAGGAGCAACTTCTCCTTGAGACTATAAGCTCTAGTCAAGAAGACTCTACCATAAGAATAGATGACCACATCATCCACCATATATCTATCATCTCCATCAGGGTCATCAAGAATCATGCAAGCACCAAGATCCTTGGAGTACTCTACCAAGAGTTGAGACCTCCAATATGGATCAATCCTCCTAAGAGACAACACTGGTGATCTAGCATATGAAGCTCTCCTCATGCTACTGCCTGCTACTTTGACATCCCTCATGCCAAAGTCATCCTCTATAATCTTCACCCCTCCGGACTCCAAGAGTGGTGAACCAAGAGGCAAGATGTCTCTCACCAACTCTAGATCTCGTGGCCTCCCAGGTGGAATGCCTCCATGTAGTGAGACATCAATACCAAGAGTAGACTATACATATAGGTGGGCAATCTTGCCCTTTCCCTCACAGCGCAAATCAGTCTACCTCCCTTTTGCATTAGCTCTCTGAAATAGAGAAGGGTGTGTGCTCCTCATCAAGTGATGTTGCCCTTCCTTCCTACCTCCTCCTTCCATCTGCAATGCTTCACAATCTTGTTGCTCATTGATTGTGCTGTGACCTCCATGTATGAGATCCTGGGGAACTCCTTGCAAGGGTACAAGAATTCCTCCTGTTGGAGCATGTGCCCCTCCTCCCTCTGCATGAGGTACTAAATGTGTTCTAGATGTGACAGTGTTGTTGCCTCATCTTCATCAATGTGTATGGGCAACCCTCCAATAATTGGACCCTCTTGTGAAAAAGAGACCTCCATGCCCTCTTGTTTAGGAATATGAGATAGAAGTCTTGCCTCTAACAAGGTGTGATGCAAGATGTCAGCTTCTCCCATGGTTTTCTGAAGTGGAGTTAAGTTTATAGTTTCCTCCATCACATGCAAGGTTTTTGTTTCCTTAGGTTTTTCTTGCTCCAATACATGTGTCTTAGGAAGTTTCCCATCAAACCTTCCCACCAATGTTTTAATGAATCTTGCATAAGAGGAAGTATTTGCGTTTTTCAAAGAACAAGATTCAAAAATCCACCATGCATAGACCTTAACTCCGAAATGCAGTACTGCAATTCTGATGGCTTCATCTTCAAAAATGTGGTGTTGCTGAAAATAGGAATCTAGCTCCTTCACCCAAGCTCTAGCTGAACATGTAGGTGAACCATCAAAAGTAGATAGGAAAAATCTACCCATATTCTGCTGCTTGCTTCTCTCCACCTGGATCTTGCAAAACTCTTGGAAAGTGGTATGATCTCTAAACCTCTCAGTTTGAGATTCATACTCCTGCAACAAATCACTAAGAGTTTTCCACTTAGGCATTCTCCCTCCTTTCATCCATCTCAAGATAGATCTGGGCACTTGACTGCACTGTGCATCATGGTGTGTAGCTGCATGCTCACACTTACCATGTGCAAATCTCGATCCAGCTCTAGATCCAAACTCCTCTGGAGATTCCATCTCCATTCTTATTCTCTTCAGCTCTTCTTGAAAGCCCTGCATAGATCTTGGAAGAAGCTTTGTAAGCCTGTCTTCCTTTCTCCCTTCACACACTGGAGCCTTCTCTTTTCTGTCCATCTCCCCTTCTCCTTAAAGTATAATGGCCTGAGATCCACAGGTTGAGCCAAGATTGAAGCTCTGATACCACTGTACTATCCCAAAATAGGGAAAATAAGCAGCAGTGGGAATATCTTACATTATCCCAAAATGGACTACTCAACAATGCATTCACAGAAAAACGCATTTCCAGAAATGTATGCCATAAAAATGTAAATCATCACTTGGATCCATTAGATATGTCCCTCTATCATCTAAATCCAAAATGCGATCAGAAACAAAAGAAACTAGGTGAGTTAAACAGACCTCTCACACCTAGTGTAGCTGGAAATCACTAAAACCCCAATACACTGCTACAAAGAAATATTACATGAAAGAGACTGTGCAGTCTTATGAGAGTTTCAACTCAGAAATTAGGAGAACAAATAGATCTGCTCATATATTAGACAATCGTGCTCAAAAACTAAGATCTAGTCTCCTTATTACAATTACAAGAGAACCTGGAAAGGGTTTCTTGTCATACACTCTGAATACAAATGTGATCTTCAGAAAATTACTGAATAATCACTGCAACATTGAAGAATAAGAGTGTAGAAGGCTAAAAGATATCAGATCTGATGTAGATCCCTCAAAGGCTTCCTCCCACAAAAGGATGAACCTCAATCACAAGGAAACACTGCAAAGAAGCCACTAGATCATCCATTGAAGCTGCCTCCAAAAATAACACATTCCCTAGCTGGAACAGCACTGGGAATGTTGGGAAATGTATGGCCTGATGCCACAAATTTGAAATGAGCTCAAGATCTCCCCAAACAGATCTCCCAAGGGAAGGAAACCTCCCTCCAATGAGAAACTAGCTCAAAAAGTGGGATTCCAATCCCCTCCACTGCTGCACCCTGCAACACAGCACACTAACCAGCAGAAACTGCACTGATGAAGTAAGCTGAACCTTGGCCTGAAAACTTGATGTGGAAATGCATGCAAAACTCTTCCAAGATGCTCCTCAAGGAAAGAGGTGGGATTCCCGCTCGGGAACACCCGGTGCTAAACAGCACAGCAACCCTGCTAAACAGCAAGAGGAAGCAAAAGTCTAAGCAGACCAAAATTATAATCTAGAGCATAAGGAACAATGGTTGCCATCCTCTTCATTAAATAAAATGTGAGTTTGCTTACCCTTGGCCCCACCCAATTAGGTCATTTCCATCAAGAGATTCATCTCCCTCCAAAACTGTGTTATTCCTTCCTTCATCCCTACTCCTCCACATTTGCGCTGTTGACTTGGTCAAAGTGGACTGTATCAACATGATATTAGCCCTGTTCACACATGGAGGTGTTTTATTGAGCTGTAAAGAGGGCCTCCTTTCACACTTGAAGTGTTTTTATTCCTTCTTAGGAGACTTATGGGCCTTCCTACCCATTTATTCACCGGCTAAAGACGTTGTTAACTATAATGTTCCATTTAGCTTGAGGCTAAAATTTTGGGAACATTACACCATAACTTGCTTTGTTGGCTTTTTATTTCAGAACAAAAGGTGAGTCACAAAGACATCACACACAGCTGACCCGAAGTCAGCTTAGAGGTAAAAACCTCTCTTGGACTCAAAAAGAGTCTCCTACTAACCCGAAGTTAGTTTACTGACCCGAAGTCAGTTTAGAGGATAAAACCTCATCATACTTGATCCCAGATCAAGGTGTTGGACACGTGCCATCCTAGACATAGAGAGTACGGCAATCTCTGATGCGTCCATCAGTCTTGCTATGGTCTCTATCCACATTTCCCACCTCATTGGCCAAATGAGAGGTACTTCCCATGAGTCCAAAACTCCATGGATAGGATCTGCACAGATCAGAGAGAGGCGAACCAACTCAATACCATGACGGTGGGGCAGAAGCACAACAAGGTTCGGCAAGCCTAGCCCCATATGTTGTTATAGCTCCAAGAAGTTATCCCCAAGCCCCTTGGAGCTCCCAAAGCTCATAGTCCAACTCAAGTAGACTGTAGGACCCTTAGAATAGGGTCTTTCCACGATTCCAAGCTTCTCACGGAAGGTTAGGAACTTGACCTTCCCCAGGGCCTTTGTGAGAATATCTGCGACCTACTCATCAATTCCTATATGTCGAGCCTTACGACACCTCGTTGTACCATATCCCAGATAAAGTGGTACCTGATATCAATATGCTTGGATCGATCGTGGAACACGGGATTCTCAGAAAGACGAATCCCACTCTGGTTATCACAAAGGATACCGGTGGTATCTAGCACATGCCCGAACAGCTCATTGAAGAGTTTTCGCAACCAAACAGCTTCAAAACAAGCCATACTCGTTGCAATGTATTCGGCCTCAATGGTGCTCAAAGCCACTGAATTTTACTTCCTGCTCATCCAAGATATCGAAGCAGAACCCAAAGTGAAGCAGCATCCAGATGTGCTCTTGTGATCCACCACACTGCCAACCCAATCGGCATTAGTATATCCATGGAGTCTCAAACTCCCGGTAGTGTATCTCAGCCCATGGTTGATTGTGCCCCGAAGATATCTCAACATATTCGTGGCACCAATCCAGTGAATGTGATGAGGATCACCCATATGTTGACTCAAAGTATTCACTGCAAAACATACGTCCGGACGGGAGTTCACTAAGAACATCAGGGACCCCACGAGTTGTCGATACTCGATAGGATTTGCTAGCACGGGCCCAGTAGCGTTTCCACTCAACTTCTTAAAGTTGAGTTCCATCGATGTCAACACAGACTTACAGTCCACCATTCCAAATATTTCCAGCAGCTTCATGACATATTTTCCTTGCGAAAGGAAAATCTTGCATGGCCTCTGCCAGACCTCCAAGCCTAGGAAGTTCTGCATCGGTCCTAGGTCTTTCATCTCAAACTCAAAAGCTAGCTCCCTCTTACACTGATGAATGAGAGGGTCAACACCTGTCAGGAAGAGATCGTCCACATAGAGAACCAAAATAAGAGGCCTTTCTCTATCAACCTTAAAATAAAGGTTCGGATCAACATTACTTGGAGTGAACCCCAGCTTCATCAAGTAGCTATCTATCCTCTCGTACCAAGCCCTGGGGGCTTGCTTTAACCCATAGAGGGCTTTCTTCAACCTGCATACATGGGTGTCTCTATCTCGGACTTCAAACCCCAGAGGTTGCTCTACATACACCTATTCCTTTATAGATCCATGCAGAAAAGCAATCTTCACATCCATCTAATGTAGACTCCATCCTTGCATAGTAGCAAGGACAATAATAGATCGGATGGTGGTATAGCGGGCCACAGGTGCAAATATATCATCATAATCTATGCCTTCTTTTTGAGAGAAACCTCGGGCAACAAATCTTGCCTTGTACTTTTTAGCACTTCCATCAGATCCATGCTTGATCTTATAGAACCATTTCGACATGACAACAAATTTGTCCTCCGGTCTCAGGACTACTTCCCAGACATCATTTTTCGTAATGGATTCATACTCCTCGTGCATAGCATCCTTCCAAACTTGATGCTTTACGGCTTCTTCAAATGTTCCAGGCTCAGATTGTATTATCGTACTCATGGTTGCTAGATACCCTTGGTATCTCTTCGGCTTCTTGCTTTCATGGAATGTCCCCCTTGGGGCAATATGTCTCTCGGCATCTTCGAGAGTATCCCTAAGCGATGAGGGTCTTATCTTATTTGAAGGAGATGAATCAATGGGATCCATAGGTCCTTCAACATCGGGCATCAGGAAATCCTTCGGCTCTTCCAGCTTCCCCGCTTCTTCATCTTCTTTTTCTTCCTTGGAGCTAGGAAGATTTCTTACTTTCTTGAGGGCAGCATCTTCATCGAAGGTGACATCGTGGCATATCTCCACTTCTCTTTGACCAGGCACATAGATTCTATATGCCTTCGAAGTTTCAATGTAGCCCACAAACATTCCCTTCTTTCCAGAAGCATCCAGCTTGCTTCTTTTTTCTTTCGGCACATGAAAGTAAGCAGGACAACCAAAAACTCTAAAATGAGAAACATCAGGTTTCTTACCAGAGAAGACTTCTTCGGGAGTTTTGGAGTCCAAACCAAAATGCGAGCATCTATTTTGAACATACACGGCAGTGTTCGCAGCTTCTCCCCATAGAAACTTCGGAAGACCTTGGTCACATAGCATGGCGTGGGCAGCTTCCACAATGGTCCTGTTCTTTCTTTCAGCAACACCGTTTTGCTCAGGAGTGTACGCAGTTGTGGTCTCCCTCTTAATGCCAGCTTCTCTACAAAAGTCATTGAATTCATTTGACTCATACTCAGTCCCATTGTCGATCCTCAAAACTTTGATTTTCTTCTCGGCTTGATTTTCAACCAAGGCCTTGAAGATACGGAACCATTTGAATGCTTTGTCCTTCTTCAAAAAAAATATATCTAGGTCTTGCGGGAGAAGTCATGTAATAGGAACATCCTCCCAAGGATGTCACAGGCAGCATACCAGATAAGTCAGAATGTATCAACAGCAAGATATCAGTTGTCTATGTGACACTTGAGGGGAATGGTCCCCTGTACGCTTCCTTTCGGCACAACCCTGACATATACCTTCATGATCATCTCTAAATTCGGGCATCGCTGTCACCACCTTCCTTGCTTCGGGAAGGGCTTTGTAATGAAGGTGTGCAAACCTCTGATGCCATAACTCTATTTGAAGAGTTGTATCACCTGTCATAGCCCCCAATGGACTTCCTCTAGCCTGGTAGCGTGTATCAACTCTAAAACGAATAGAAAGAGCTTCCTTGAAGTTCTTCTTCTAGCTAAGTACCTTTCCATCAACGAATGCCACCTTGAACCCTTTGTCTTCCATTGCTGAAATGGACACAAGGTTCTTCTTCAAATCAGGTACATACAACACATCTTGTAATCGGATGACTTGACCTTGAGATAAATGGAGGGTCACAGTCTTGTCCCTTTCACGGGATAGGTGGTATTATCTCCAAGGATAATTTTTGGATTAGTATCCTTCTCAACCAAATTAGAAAGGGCTTCTTTATAACCAGTGAGGTGCCTTGAAGCACCACTATCAATTAACCAGACATCTAGGGTGTCGGGTGGAGATGCAGCAGAGAGGGCAAATACAAGAATAAAATCATTTCTCTTATTATCAACAACATTAGACTCATTGTCCCTAGAATTTCTTGATCTCTCGAAAAATTGCCCATTTCCTGTAGAAATTATATGCACTAAGCATACATATGTCCTAGATCCACCTGATCTCACACTATTTAACTTTATGCAAGATACTGAATCTATTCCACTTGTTAATCTTTTGCGGAAAATTTAATTGCACACACATGTAAAGCATAAATAAAAATAATCGCACATAACACAGTTGTTTTTAACCGGGAAAGCCTGAAGCTGAAAACCCCAACTATATATTATGTATCATGGAATCATATGACAATCCTCATACAAAGCTCATCAATCTCTCAGTACAATACAATCGCCATACACTAATCAGGAACAATATTGCAAATCCATGCACCGATCTCTGCCCCCTGCTAGCCTGCCTCCACTGCGCAATCCCTGCTGAAGAAAATAGCTTTGAATGAATTCGAATTACTCTTGCCTTGTTGTGCAATCCCTCATTGGCAACTCCAATGTGTGTGTGATGCAATCAATGCATCACTATAGTCTGTGTCTGGTCTATCTTGCCCTTTCACCTATCTCTCCACTGGTCTCCACTGAAACTACCATGCACTGTAGTTAACTGATGTATTGTTCAGTTGATTAATGATTTATTATTTGTGAATTAATTAACTAATTAATTCACTCCGCTCTCACTAGTGTATCAATCAGTTAGACTAGATACAACTAGCTCAACTGAGTCTAACTGAGTTAAACTGAATACAACTCCATAACTACTTCTTCCAACTGTGTCATAACTCTGCCACTTGAGTTCTAACCGAGTCCTCCATGCATTAGCTCCAGTAAACCCTTAGGAATTGCGTAATTCCTTCTGTCAGCTGATGTGCCACATCTGTGCACTGAACTGAAGTGCTCCAAGAGAATAAGTTGTTGTTTAGAGTCTGATTATTATTAAGAGCTAATAATAATCGACATGCATCTATTTTTAGATTGATGATCTATAAATAGACTTCGCCCAATATTCTAAAATAGAATTTCATATATTTTTCCAACTTGATCAACCTTCCACAAATATCATCCTGCAACTTTTGAAATATGATCATCGTGTCTAAAAATAGACATAGTCTAAAAATAGACTTGCGCCAAAAATAGCATGCAGGCCCACTTAGTGAAGGCGACTCTTTTCACTAAGCTCATCATCTTGTTGAATCTCAACACTCCCTCTCAACAAGATAGGGATTATCCTTCACCCCCGATCCCCGCTCTTCTATGGTATTCGTCACTGCCCTCATGAGCGCCGGGCGAACACTAGATCCCGATCCCCGTAGGAATGTATCACAACATGATCTCCACGCACACACAATTCTCCTCTGAATGTGAGATGATACCGGATATCAATATGTTTAGATCTATCATGAAACACAGGATTAACCGAGAGTTTAATGCAACTCTGATTATCACAATGTATCGCTTTGGGATCTAAATGTGAACCGAACAAACCAACCAGAATCTTCCTCATCCAGATAGCCTCACATGCAGCTTGACTTGCTGCCATGTATTCCGCTTCCGCTGAACTGAGTGCCACGGATCTTTGTTTCCTGCTGTACCAAGAAACTGTCGTAGATCCAATACTGAAAATCCCCCCTTATGTGCTCTTTCTGTCTGTTGGACTCTCTGCCCAATCTGCATCTGTGAAGCCATGCAACTTCACCTCATCTGTCTACCTGTACCATAAACCATACTCAGATGTGCCCCTGAGATATCTCAGGACATGCTTGCATGCCTTCCAAAAGAGCTTGGTAGGCTTAACCATCACTTGTGAAAGTTGGTTCACCGCATAGCATATGTTCGGTCTTGTATTGAATAAATACAAGAGCGAACCCACCAACTGTTGATAAACAATGGCATCCACTACCTCTGTCGATGTAGCATCCTCTTTCTTCCAATTTCCTGGAAGAGGAGTGTCGATAGGCTTGCAGCCTTGCATGTGAAACTTCTCCAGTATCTCCCGAGCATACTTGCCTTGAGACACAAACAGTTCACCTTCTCGCTGCCATATTTCCAATCCAGGGAAATAATGAAGGAGGGCCAAATCCTTCATCTCAAACTCCTTTGCAAGATCTGCCTTGCATGAGTGTATCAACTGCTCATCACCTGTTAGTATTAAATCATCAACATAAAGTACAATGATTAAAAGCTTACCCTCCACCACAATCTGGTACAGGTTTGCATCCGCCTCACTCTTGGTGAAGCCAAGTCCAATGAAATAGTTGTCGATCTGAGTGTACCAAGCACGGGTGATTGTTTCAATACACAGCCGCTTCTTTGAGCTCCTCGCAGACACATGCGACTCGCTGCTGAAGATCTCAAATCCTTCAAGCTGCTCAATGTACACCTCTTCCTCAATGATCCCATTAAGGAACGCAGTCTTCACATCCATCTGATGAATGTGCCAACCCATCTGCGCTGAAAGAGCAAGGATGGTTCGTATGGAAGAATACCGTGCAACAGGTGCAAAGGTTTCTTCATAGTCAATCTCCTCGATCTGTGAGAAGCCCCGGGCAACAAATCTTGCCTTATACTTCTCGACACTCCCATCAGCAGCTTGCCTTACCTTGTAGATCCATCTTGATCCTACAACTGATTTTCCCACCGACCTTGGAACAATCTCCCAAGCACTGTTTCTGACAATGGAGTCATACTCCACCATGGCATCTACCCATGTGGGCTCCTGCACTGCTTCTTCGAAAGAAGATGGCTTTGTCACGATACACTTGCTCATAAGAGCCATGTATCCAGTAAATCAGTCAAATGCCTCTCTCTGTCTGCGTTGTGATGTAGGGACTCCTACATTCTGTGTCGCATCAAGCTTCAATCTCTCAGCTTCTGTGGTACACTTTCTGCCTTGTCTGATGTTTGGTTCTGCATGAGTGGACTCCTCCACTCCATGAATCTCATCCTGTGGCTGATCCACATCCAGAGGCTCATCTTTGGGAACAAGAAGTTCCTCCTCCGCATGCAAGTGTAGCTCCCTCTCAAGTGACAACTTCATGGCTTTCACCTCATTGAATTTTATATCCCGTCGCACAACAGTCATCCCACTGTCTGGCAAATACACACGATAGTTATGGGATGTTTCTGTGTACCCCACAAATATCCCAACTTCTGCAGTCGGCTCCAGCTTCTTCCTGGGGTCCTTTGTCACATGAATGTAAACAGGTGAGCCAAAAATCTTCAAATGAGAAATATCAGGCTTCTTACCAATAAAAGCTTCTTCAGGTGTACTCATGCCAAGTACTCTATGAGGACAACAGTTTTGCACATAAACCGCAGTGTTGCATGCTTTCGCCCATAAGTGCATCGGTAGGCCCTGGTCATGCAGCATCGCTCGTGCAGTACCCACGATCGTTCTGTTCTTTCTCTCCGCAACCCCATTCTGCTGTGGGTTATGAGGCGCTATGACTTCTCTTCGAATTCCTTCTTTGCTACAGAAGTCTTTGAATTCGCCCGAGATGTATTCACCACCATTATTGCTCCATAGAGTTTTCACTTGCTTCCCCGACTCCTTCTCCACCAATGCCTTGAACTCACAGAACTTTGTGAACGTTTCACTCTAACTGTCCACAGAACTCACAGAAGTTTGAGAACGTTTCCTTCCTTTGGGCCCCACTCTACCATGGTTTTGATTTCTCGGGCCACCATGGTTCTTCTTCTTTGCATGAGAGGCGAAGGCAGTGGGGTCACTTCCATTACCATTAGAGGCATACTACATCACTCTTGTTTCCTCTTGAGTGCATCTCCTCAATATTTCATCAAAATCAGGAATCACATTATTATTGAGAATAGTGGTATTGAATACATGCCAATCACGGGGGAGACCTCCAAGTGCAATAAGAACCATCTCTCAATCAGATATTGCTTCCCCAATAGCTAGGAGGTTATTCATGATTTCAGTGAGCCTCATAAAATAGGATTGAATAGATTCATCCTTACCCTTCTTGATATTCTTCAACTGATTCTTGAAGAAGAGGATTTGATTAGCATTGCTAGCCCTAAACATGATCACCAGCTTATCATACATCTCCTTAGATGTCTTCAACTCAGAAATGTAAGCAACCAAGTGCTTATGAATAGAATCTCGGATAATCATCTTTGCTTTGATTTCCCCTTTTCTATACTTCGTCTTCATGGCAATAGCGGAATTTCATGGAGGCTCTTGAGTATTCCCCTGTACATAGTCCATGACATCTTGATCTTCTAGCGCCAAATCCAAGGACATCTTCCATGCATGATAATCAGACTTATCAGTCAATTTATCATCAGCCTTGAAACCCTTGTAGGTTAAGGAGGCCGTTTGTCCTTGATAGGATTTCTTCCTTCAGAGATAGCTTCTAATACTAGCTTGGACTCTTGGACTTTGTCTTCACCACACCTGTGATACCATGTTAAATTTAGATAACAATGGTGTTCTATGCTTGATTCACTTTTACTTCAATCTTTCATAGGCCCAATACAAGATAGCAATCACATAAACTTGAAAGTAAAATGTTGATAGAACACAATAATAGATCAATAGAAGACAAGCCAAATATAGATCAGATTTACAATTCCTTATGTCCAACAAAGATATGAGATATTGTTGCATTACGGCAATCAGCAGGATGCTTCAACCAGCAAAGTCTTTCTTGGTCAGCCAACACTTTCAGGTGTCACACCCACAACACTCAAAGACATCTCATCATAAGTCAACACAAGTCAAACCAAGGACAATACAGAAAAGTCAAAGCAGCAAACTAGGGCTTCGGTCAAACAGCTCGAAATTCCTTGATTTTAGTGCCCAGCTGTACGGCCTCCTAAAATCGGAATTTCTGCAAAAGATTGAAGTCAAACGACCAAGGGTTGACCACAGTCAAAGTTGGTCAACGCTGCAGCAAAAAAAGCCCTAAACAGATCAGCGCAGAAAACAGCAGTTTCGCTCCACACGTGAGAAGAAAAAGGCTTCCAAAGGCTATCGAACCAATCAGATCACAAAGAGAGAATGTGTGATGATATGATGAGAAAATGACCTCCAAGTCTCTCCAATTTATATCCATCAATGAGGGTGTGTGACACATCTCTTAGGCATGTGGGATAAATCTGGCCGACCTTGCACATGTGGAAAATAAATTCAAAATCAAAGTTCTGCTCATCCGATCAAGATGATCTTTAGATCAATCTTGCACCTCTCCAAAAGAGGAATCCAACAAAAATATGACCATTGTCATATGAGCAGTGCAACATGGAGTTTGGACCTAGTTGCCCAAAATTAACTTTCTTTTGTGTTTGTCAATAAGCTTAGGGCTTAATGATAACCCCTTAAAGCCTTATAGTAATAGTATTTTTCCTTTTTCTCTCATTATTATTAAATCCTTAATAATATTTAAAAGAGACCTCAAATAGTTTTTCGACTGTTTTGTTTTGTCTCTTCTTCTTTTTTCTTTTCTTTTTTTTCCTTTCTTTTATTTTTTTAACTCCATATGTCTTTGACTTTAGAATAATAAAATATATTTTATTTTCCTTTTTAAATAACTTTATACCCTTTTCTTAATCAAAAACTTTAAATCCCCTTTTTAATCTTTAGAGTAACACTTTTATACTATTTTTTTTTATAAATATCTTTCAAAACTTTTCCTTCCAATCTTTTCGTTCAATAATTCTCTTTACTTTATATCCCCTTTTTTTATAATACTTGATGAAAAATACTTAATACTAATAAAGTATTTTTTGAGTGCCATTTTATACTATTTATATAACTTCCTAAACCTTCTATGAAATAATCTTATTTTATTTAGTAATTTCCTTTTCTTTTATTTCTCCTGCATCCACTTATATAACTTTGTATTTTATGATATATATTTCCCTTTTTATTTTATTTTTTTCTAAACTTTGTCGGTTCTACCTCTATACATATATATATATATATATATATATATATAAAGTACCTATGTGTATCCTTTACACACACAGGTATATGGTTGGATACCCTTATGAACTACTTTAACGAGTTAAAAAATATATTATTATATTTCCCTTCGTGTATATGGTAAGGTTGCTTCCTAAACCTTTAATCAAGGTTTTGATCAAATTTTAACTTTACCTTGTGTCGTTTTGTTTTATAATACCTTTAACATAAAAAATCACGAAGGCCAACGATTTTTCTTATTCAACCCTTAGTATTTTTATATGTATAAAAATAAACCTTTGTGTTGATTGGTTGCAACTCTCTGCAGGAACGCCACGAATTGTACACAATTCAATTGTATGGATTAATATTTGAGGTATAGATTTGGTTATGATTTGCGGATGTGTGCGAATAGAAGCATGGAAGCAATTCGGTAGTGTCAATACGGATAGAAGCACAGAAGCAATTCCAAAGTGTCTATACCCGTTGTTGAAAAGTGTAACTAGGTCAGTGTTCATGTTGACTATGTAATTATGTATTTATATAAAGAAGATGTCCAAGATAATAAAATGTATTTTTGATGTACTTGCTTCATGGGTTTCATGAGCAAAATTTTATTATGCAGATAGACTTCTTCTTGATGTTTATTAGGTTTATATCTTCTAGGAATAAATATAATTAGGGGTCATATTCATGAAGAATTTAGTTTAGGTGTTTGTGCTCCAAACACCTTGAAGAAGCTCTCAAACAACCATCATACATGTTGAAGACAAGCTCATAATATAGTGAAGCCAGTGTTGCGAACATCTCGATAACATCTCGATTTTATCTTGAAATCATGATTTTTTGGCTTAGCCGATATTTGCCGATTTTTAAAGAAATTTTTATGGTATCTTCATTTTGCCGATGTTTGCTGATTTTTTACCGATATTTCCCCGATTTTTATGATTTTTGGGTTTTTTGGACCCTTGCCGATTTTATCCCAATGTCGATGTTTGCAACATTGGTGAAGACAATCCCTCACTGCTGCTGAAGAAAAACCACCTAAGTTATTGAAGAAATTACAGTCATGTCGGCCTACATAAGTCAGCCTAAATTACAGTTGTTGGTCTGCCTAAAAATAAGATCATTTCACTATATATAACGCATGACTGCAGTTCATTTGAAGAGATAGTAATGCGGACGAGTCTGAACCCAATACAGGAAGCATTTGTGGATCTAATACAGGAAGCATTGCGGATCTAATTCAGGAAGATTTGTGGATCTAATTTAGGAATATTTGTGGATTTACCTCAGGAAGGATTGTGGATAACACTGCAGCTAATACGGAGCAAATCTCAGGAAAGATTGCAGATACATCACAGTCAATAAGTGCGGACAGAACAGTAATTTAGGGCAGCCTTTGAATGCGGACAAGTGCAGGAAGGGTAGCACATAAATACGGATATTTAAGGACAATTTGTGGATAGTCAAGGATAACAAGGTATAGTGCAGATATCCCTGAAGTTTAAGGAGCAACCTTAAGAAGATTGGTACAAGAATAAGTTGTTGATATACATTGTTAAGGGTTGTGATTACAAGATAGAATTAGCAGAGGTTGAGATTGTGAACATAAGGAGAAGAAGCAGTAATTGTAAGGAAGGTAAAGATCAAGCAGTAATTAACCTTCCTACTGTCCAAGCAATTCAACTACAAGCATATGCAAGGTGAAGATCAAGGTCTCTAGTGTTGATGCAGAACTAAGTAATTTGGTGAAGAGAAGATTCAAGGTTGAAGAAGTTGGATCAAGGTCTTGGAAGCACATCTAGGGCAAGGGTCTAAGTCTGGGTCATGGTACTTGTCACTTGACGATCTATAAGAAGAACTCTTTGCGAGTTTTCCTCTCCAAGAGGGAGAGGTTTTGCCCAAGCTCTAGGAGCCTAACTTTTGTGTCTTGTACATTTTGATATTTGGCTTGATGAAAGATTAACTAAACTAAAAGAAGAAGAAGACATAAGTATCACAAGTAAGGTCACAAGTAATTATCAAGAAGAGAATTTGTATTAACCTCCATCCCTACAAACTCTCAACACCCGTAACTCGTTTTCAATGGCGATGGTTATGAATTGTGTGAATGCAGCAATGCTTTCCAGCGTAACTCGTTTTCAATGGTGTTGGTTATGAACTGTGTGAATGCAGCAATGCTCACGGACGTGATCTTATGGTTGGTGCATATTCCCAAAAGGTATGAACGGACTCACAGTTGCACAAATTGTAATACTGCAATTGTTGTTAGTAACTTAGTACAGCGCGCTTATGTGAGATATATCATAACCATGATAGTTGCTCAATTTGCTGATGCGGGTGGAGCTTACTACTGTTACGGGTTGGGTCCAACTTCTGTGGCGATGGGTTGGAAAGGTGGCTATGGCAAGCAGTCACGAGAAGCTCGGTAGCAACACTGAAAGTGGGGTCTGTCAGGTGGTTGAGGACCAATGAGGAGCGACGGAGTGTTGTTGAGGGTTGTACGGTCTGCTGCTTTTTTTATATATATTCTTGTTTTTTTTCTAATAATTTTTATTTTTTTAGTAATTTTTCCCCATAGACCTTTTTTTTAAATGGCCAAAGTTTTGACGATGAATGGAGAATCTCCAAAATTCTTATAGCGAAACGCTTGAGTTGTGACAACAACAAAATTGATGAAAAGTCGATGGCCAAAGGCTAGGATCAGCCAATGTGGCTCTGATACCAATGAAACGACCAACAGTCATATACGCAACGGAAATATTTAAAATACTTCGTAGACAAAGACATCCACTGTAAAACAATAATTGTAAATTATATATTGTATAAAGAATTAATGCAGGATGATTACAAATGAGAATGAAGGCCTAGGCAAGTGCCCTTTCATTAACGGTCATGTCTCTAAGACATGCCTCTTCATTACTAACTAACTTATCATTAGTTAATTAGTTATTATTTATTATTGTTATATTTATATTTATATTTATATTTATTATTTTTATTTGAATTATATTCATAACAGAGACCCAAGCAGTGGTACAACACCATTGGAGATGTTTGGATAGGAGAAATGATCGAGGACGATCATTGAGAGGAAGGAGCAATCAAAAACCAAACATGGTTAACTTTGCTTTGATAGCTAATATATGGGAAATCTATGAGCCACGTCACTTTGAGGAGGTGAAGGAAAGACTTGAATGAGAGTTTGAAGAAAAACCAGACTTGGGATCTCAAATCTCTTACACCAAGGACGAAACCCATTGCGTGTAAATGGGTGTACAAGGTCAAATATAGGGCAGACTGTACACTTCACAAGTACAAAGCACGATTGGTTGCAAAAGGGTTCTCTCAGCAAGAGGCCATTGACTACAAGGAAACATTTGCTCCTACAGGAAAGATGAGAACTATCTGACTTTTTCTAGCCATGGCAACATACTTTGGTTGGAAGGTCCATTAGATGGATGTGAAAACTTGAAAAGTGCCTTCCTCAATGGAGATTTGTAGGAAGAAGTCTAAATGTATCAACCAAAAGGTTTTCAGGTTTCATGGAAGGAGCACCAGTCTGCAGACTAAAAAAGGCTCTATATGGTCTAAAACAGGTAGCTAGGGCATGGTACATTAAGACTGACAGGTATTTGGATGAACAGGGTTTCCATCAGAGTCCTTCGGATTCCAACATGTATGTCAAAAAAGTTGGTAATACTATCATCCTTCTGGTCATATATGTAGATAATATCATTATTATAGGTAGTGAAGAAAAGGCAATAGAACTTCGGATTTCAACATGTATGTCAAAAAAGTTGGTAATACTATCATCCTTCTGGTTATATATGAGGATAATATCATTATTATAGGTAGTGAAGAAAAGGCAATAGAACATATCAAATATAGTATGATAAAAGCTTTTAACATGATTGATCTAGGCCTCCTACACTTACTATCTAGGTGTAGAAGTTTGACAAACAGGCAACAATATTTTTGTATCACAAACAAAATATGCTAGGAGTTTGCTGGACAAGTTTTGAATGACATATTGCAAAATCTCGTCTACTCTTGTGGAGAAATGGTTGAAATTTTCAGCCAAAATTGACTCTTAAGGCAATTAATGAGTCAGTATGCATGCAACTAGTGGGTAGCTTGATATATCTTACGACAACTGGACCTGATTTGAGTTTCGTTGTAAGCTTCGTTTCCAGATGCATGATATTGCCAAAGTTAGAGCACTAGACAGCAGCAAAGCGAATTCTGAGATATGTTAAAGGAACACTTTACTTTGGCATTCTGTACAACAGAAGCAAAGATCGTAGATTGTGTGGGTATAAAGATTCAGACTGGGCAAGTTCTATTGATGACTAAAAATCCACTTCTGCATATGTCTTAGCCTTGGCACGGGATACAGTCACATGGACCAGCAAGAACCAGCATGCAGTAGCACTTTCATCAACAGAAGCAGAATATCAAGGAGCAGTGAACGGAGAGTGCAAGGCAATTTGGCTCAAGAGGATCCTTTCAGATATGCAGATGCAACAAACAGGGCCAACACCTATGTCATGTGACAACCGAAAAGTGATGAAACTTGCCAAGAATCCAGCCTTCTACAAGCATACCAAACATGTTGATGTACACTGCCGCTTCATCAGACAGCTTCGAGAAAATGGGTCTATTGAGCTACAGTACTGTCCTACAGATGATCAAACAGCAGACAATCTCACCAAAGCTGTGTCCTGAAAATTATGTAAAATTCCAAGATAAGCTTGGTGTAGTTAGTAGATTGACCATTAAGGGAGCGGATTAATTTTTAAAGTAATTGTTAGCTTAATAATATAAATTACATACTGAGCTTAAGCATTAATAAAGTCAATTGGACTTTAGTTTATTTTATGTTTTTCATGTCTTATTTCAGTTTCATATGTATTTCAGTCTATCCCACATTCATAGAGTGGATTGGCTTGACTCCAATGCAACTTATAAAAGAAAGCTTTTGTTTTCTCACTACTCATTCAATACAAAGAGCTCGTTCGAGTTTTCTTGGTTTCTTTATGCGATCAGCTTCCATAACAAATGTACATACAACAAAGGTTTTCGAGGATACATGATGCAGGGGCATTAGGCTCAAGAAAATTCCTTATATTTTAATAGACTTAGGGGTTTTGTGTTTTCAAGGGAGTTGGTTTCTTATGTAATGATTTGAGTGATTTTAATGAGAATTAATTAAATATTGTGAGGAATTTTGCAAATGTTCTTGAATGTTGGAGAACATGAGAGAATTAGGCTAGTTGAGAGTGTATAGGGATTGAGAGATTTAGGAATTAATTATAAATCCTAAATTAGAATTTGTTTCATTAATTTGTGGATGAAAGAGGATCCTTAGGGATAAGTAGTGATTTTAGGACTTAGAGGATTCTTAGGAATTTTTGAGCAAGTTAAGGATCTAAACCAGAATTGGTTATAGAGTCCATTTCTATAAATTGTAAGCCAAAAAGGCATATAGAGATAGATTTCAAGGTAGAGGAGAGATAGAGAGATAGAGTTTAATTGTAAACCTACGGGCAAAATAGGAAAAGGCCACTGATACAAAAGATCAGGCCAGAGGAAGATTTCCTATGTAAATATTGGTTTTAATACAGAAACTCAATTTCTGAGTTGTGTTTTGAGTGTATATTGTGTGCAAGTGCAATTGACAAGAACAAGGGAAATTCTGTCATTTTATATTCAAGCTACATTTTTAAGAGATTGTGTGGTTTGAGGGTGAATATTCATTTATTTGAATTCTGTGTGATTGAGAAATTAGCATCGATCACAGAATGGATCGATGTCATGGACTTCTAAATTGAGGGATAAAGATTGTCTGGATGTATTTCGCAATTGAAATTGACATCGTATGAAGCATTTCAAAGAGGAATTACACTCTGTTGTGTAAACACAGTGAAGGAGATCCAGGGGTTTGAAGTCGCATTTGGGGTTTTTTACTGTAATGGAAAACGATGGATAAGAACCACAAATAATGCATAATAGAGGTTAAAGCCATGTGTGGGATGAATGTTAGAGGGGGTTTGAAGATTGGTTGGAACCATAGTTCCGTTCAAAAACTAGAGTCAAATGAAAGCAGAGATGAGATTGCAGGACATTTGATCTGTGATAATTAAAAATCGTGGAACAGTAAACTGGGTTGCAATGCGAAACTTCAAATGTGCAATTCGCACAGACAGAAGTGTTGCAGAGTATTAAAATCCACAAGTGGCGGAATTACGTGTTTGGAACAGAGAAGTGGTTTTGGAAACCACCAAAGGCTTTATCGCACCACTTTTGGAGGACAAGTGGTAATCATCGGAATGAACACGATAATAGTTAGCGTGTGACACGTGGTGTTCAAATACCACCCATTTCGCGTGCAATCTAGTCGTTAAAGTTCGAAGTTTATTGGAATGCGATATCCGTTGGATATACGCATAAATCGATGTTGGAGTGCGATAAATTATCAACCGTTGGATTTGATGAAAAGCAGAAGGGTAAGTTGGATATGCTGTGGGACCCGACTATAGTATTATTTTGGTGCTTTGGGTTTTATTACCAAGGTCGAACTTGTGAATGAAATGAAATAATATGTTGTGGGCCCGAACCAAATATTTATGTTGATATTTGGGGTTTAAAATAAAGTATGGAATGTTAAAACATGATCCAGATATAATATTATGTTGGTAAGTTGGTAAAGCGTTGGCCGAACATAATGTAGGTTGATACCTTTGATAAAGTTTATCAAAGTCGAAAGTATACAAATGCATTTCCATAAGGTGAGTTGGTATGCTGTGGGCCATTATATTTTGGGTTTTATTGCAAAGTCGAATAATGATTCGAATTCTCCATAAAGTGGGTTTAACCATAGGGTATAAAAAGGGAAATGCCTTCCTCTTATGAAGTTTGTATTGTTGGGTTTTATAACCATAGGTTTGGTAAAAGGAGAAGCTTCCGCGCCAAATTATTGGGTTGACATGCATGAGGATATGCATATTTAAATTGAAGAAGTATTTGTGGGTTTTGCAGCTTTAGGCTGCATCAATACATGGCGTTTCATTATCAAGCTAGACGAATCTCGTGAAGTTCTCTCCCATGGTATAAAATTTAAATACCTAACAAAGTAATTATGACATCCTGAATTTTTGCACGTCTGCTGTCATATTTAATACAGATTGGTGGTTGTATTTAATTAAGGTTGACTTTAAACAAATGCAAGATGTTCGCTTACATTAAATGTAGGACGCCTACCTTAAATAGGCCATACTTTTATCCATTATTAATATCTGATTCTCTTTTGCTTCTTTAAAAGCTTATTATTATTATTATTAAGGCCTTCCTCTGGAATGCTGAAGTTGCAGATTAATTGTTTATGTTAATTTTTTAAGAGGGTACTTGATGTCCTTACATGAAGATAATAGTCATGTAAAGTGGCCCTTGTATCATCATGATTCAGAATCCACACATAATGCTGCAATTAACAATCATTCAAGAAGCATGTGGCGACAAATAGAGTAATAAAAGCAATTGGACAAGAGGGGTTTTGTTTCAACTCATTCTCTGCATCATTCTCATCATCATATATCCATCCATAATTCAAGAATTTCAAAACATTGCCCTGACAACGGGAAAGCAGACAAAATATTAACAGTTCAAATAAAGAGAAAGTATTCCAGCAACAAAATCCATCCTACCAAGTGATGGCAGATGCATGCATTTAGTGAGACCTCAGTGAGAGTTAATTTCTGCACATATGAAGGTGCAGACATCTCGTTTCTTACAAAATTGTCCACCACCAACACCTTAAGTTTCAAGTTTGTCAATAACAAACTTAGATCCAATTAGTGCCGCAATAAGATGCCATGTTGATTACATTTCATGTTACAGCAATTATTTGAAAAAAGCATACTACATTACACTAGAGATTTTTAAGAGTAATATTAAAAGGACGACTCTAACTTTGATGGAAATCCAGGATCAGGAGAATAAAAATCCAGTAGTACCACAAATAAAATCCAACAAATGTTGGCCCATTGTTCAGCCTTAAGAAAAAAATGCCCAGTACTTATTGCATAGGAAAATTGAAATTCCCTTTCCATTATGTGGCTATCTTCAACTCTAAGAAAGACTCCAAGTTAAAACTTAAGTGAATACCTAAATGGTAGAAGATGATTTGAATTACGACAAAACGCTTCAACCATTTTCCATGCCTCCATTACTTGACCAGTGGAAAGCAATAGCTGTAAAGTCAATAAGTACAGTACACTTGATTAAAATCTGAGAAAAAATAAATCATAACATTCATATACTACACAATATCTGCTTCCTTTGTTCAAATGAAAAGAATGCTCATAATTATTATTATATAGAACAGTGTTATCAGAACTAGACCGAACTGGCCTGAACCAGTCGGTCCGATTGGTTGGAGGGCAACCGGCCGGTTCGGTAGCAAACTGGTCAGTTCCATAAAGCCACGTACAACGAGAATATTTTTAAATTATTCTCTTAGTTGGCTATTGGTCCAGACTCCACACAGTAGGTGTCTCATATTCAAACCTATGGCCCTACTATTGCCATGCAATTCATGGTAATATTAAATTCTTAAGTAAAAATCCTTTTACTAAAATTTTTAACATTACCATGAAATAACTTAGGATGTTTGAGAGTGGTTCTGAATTCATTGGATTTCATATGGAGAAAGTAGAATTGTAGATCACACTCAAAATCCAGCAGACTTAACATTTTTTCAGGATTTCAAGATTGGGGGGATTACAACATTTCCATTAAAATTTTGTCATGTACAAGGGTATGAAACTAATATTTAATCAAGAGCACCAAGCCCTCTATGTACCTTGAAGTTAGTGCCATTGGTTGTCAAACTCTTCTATCATGATCCTAATAAAAATGTACCCATCACTTAAACAAAATCTTAAATTGACATGCTAAGCATTTTCTATCTTATTTTAATGCTTAGAGGGTGTTATTGATGACTACGATCCCAATATAGGCAAAGATTTTGATGATAAGTAAGTATTTGTTGTAGCATGATTTCTTTTGGATGCTAGAGGCCATCTAGTGCTTGTTTTTTTATGTGCTTTCAAATCAGAGATGGATTGCACTCAGTGTTATTTTGGTTATGTGCATCCTTACATGCTATATAAATGAGAACTTTTGCTTTTTGTGTATAAATGGTTTGGATTCATATCGATGCACATGAATATATATGTTTTTCTTTAAAATTTGAATATTTTGTGTGTTTTTGGTTCACCGGTTTATTGGTCCGGTTTTTTACTGATTCCGGTCTAGTTCTGACTAGTTCCTGATCCAGGGCGTCTACCAGTTTGATGACCAGTCCGGTTCCTATAACACTGATATGGAATTGGTTGTTAGTCTAATTAATTATTGAGACACAGCAGCTCAAAGATCGAGACATAATAGAAAACTGACACATTCAAGCAAAAGTTTCTTTGAACATATTTCTTGCATCTCCTCAGTCAAAAGTGTTAATTTTAAAGTTTAAACAGGAAAAATAACTGACAGCCTCTCTTGTCTGTTTTATGCCCTCGAGATGTTTTAATTTTTTACTCTCTTCATTTTGACCTAGTAGACCCTGTCTTGAGCTCTGTGATTACACCCCTTCCAAAGCATGTAAAATACTATATACAAATCAGATAATCACTTTGAAAGTTCGACATAATTATCCTTGTGAATTCCAATTGAAAAACTAGCAGTATTCCTTACCAATCAAAGAACTAATCATCAGACTAGGCTTTTGCTTCGAAATGGCAATTAGTTGATGTTCCACATTAGTTGATAGATCCAAAGAAAAGAGAGAGCCTACTTCAAACTCCAAGTTGTTCATGGCCTCAAAGAACATACTGTGTGCTACGGCCTTTTGAGCAAGGCCTTGGACCAGTAGTGTTAGTCTTAGCAAGTTGCTTATGTAAGATATCAGACTAACAGTGTCGGTCTAAGTAGCAACCCCAGCTTATATTCTAATTCACAATAATCCTCAATAAATATTCCTTAATGACACATGATCTTCCAAAATACAAAAATCAAAATGGTATGAAGCAAACAAACAAAGGTTGAAGTACATCTATAGGTCACACAAACACGTGAACAGAAACACAAATAGCAACCAAAGTAATTTTGTTCCCATTATTATTAATATTGAAATGTGCATAAAGGATCATCTCTTCATGACCCAATGGAATTAAATACCCATGGTAACACTTAAAACTAATGACCAACCTTTGAATCTTCTGTTCATCTCTATGCATTGATGGACTGACAGTTGGGAAGTAGGGCAATCACAACCGCTGACACAACTCTCTGTTCAACACTTATCTCACAAGACATAGAGGCATCACTTTAAAGTTTGAATTAACTAAGCAAATACATCACAATCCCTTTATTATAGTAAGATTGTAGAATCTATAAATACTGTTTTTCTTTTAAAACCTTGGTCATGTGTAATGTACATAAACTACGTTAGTTTATCAATTATTGTTTACGGTCACAACAAGGGTAGCAAGGGAGCGGCTCCCCCCCTCGAACCCACTCCCAAATCTCGCTCACTTCGGGAGCGAACCGGGAGCGCGCTCCCGAAATCGCTCCTGCAGGGGAGCGATTTTAGGGAGTGAACCAAGGAGCGAAATTTTCACTCCCCGGCCTTTTTTGCAAAAAAAATCCAAATGCAATTTTTTTTCAAAGAAACAGTCATTTTTGAGTGGGGCAGCGTAATGATCAAGCCTATGACCCTCATATTGATATGAAATTCATGGCAATGTTAAATTCTCAGTGTAAAAGGATGAAAGGAATCATCCCTATGTTGTGGGAAACATGGGTCCTGTTGTAACATTATTTGGTTTTGATAAGTTAGCATGTTAGCTGAAAAAATAAACATAAAAATGCTAAGTTAGGATATGGATGAAAAGGAAAAATCCAAAAATGTTAGGAAAAATTATGTTTTTATGCATCCATGTCAAATAAAAATGTTAGATTTAGTTGCCCTAAAGAAAGAAGGCAAAAAGAAAAAATGTTAGGGAAGCAAACAAAACAAAAAATGTAAATGCTTTAGTCTTCAAAAAATAAATCATGGTCGCCTGTTTAAATGCGTTGATTTACCAAGAAGATTAAATATTAATTAATGATGATTTGATTCTTTAAAAAAGGTTTGTATTTTCATTAATTAAGTAAATCATATAGCGCATATTTTACTTTTATCCTAAGTCACTAGAGAACAAAAGGTCAAATCGCGCTAAATAAAGGGATGGCAAGTTTCAACAGACGATAGCTCGCCCACTCGAGATCGACGGCGGAGAATCGCTTCGCGACCTCCCCCTGATCATTTCTCCTTAACGGGAGGGGGGGGTCTGAAAAGTGGTTTTAATGGTTGTTGCTTTTTGCAACATGTCAACACCACACAACTTCGCACCCCCTCCACCCAAAACCATAAACCAGGAGGTACCCCCCCCCCCGAAATCTGCTGATGGTAAAATCCTTCCAATGTTTGTTTCCTCCCGCACCTCAAGCCAATGGATCTCTCCCTCCGCGCCATAACCATTGTCCATCCAACCAATGACATCCCGCCACGTCATCCAACCGTTACCCTCCTACGCCTCCGCTCCCTAACCGTTTGTACTCATTCGTTCACACGATCGTTCCCTAACCATTTGGTTCATTGTTGCTCATTAAAGCCCGCTCCTGAACCGTTAAGCTGCTACGGTCACTATCCAGGTCGTTAAACTCAGATTGCCACTTATAAAACAGTTTGCGGAGTGCCCTATGTCACTTTTACCTTCTTGTCTATACGTCACAATGTACCATCTCTGCATTTTGTTCCTTGTCACCATTTCTGTGACCACTGTCACCCTTTCTACAAACACCCGATCTTCAAATTCTTCCTCCCATTCCATATCCCTGTCTAAAATGGCCCCGAAAGCCAAGACCAAAAAGCAGGTGACCCCTATAGGAAAAGCAAAGAAACAGGTGGTCGAAGAGGTGCAGGTCACCAACCCAATTGCAGAAGAAATCCCCACTCTTACACCACAGCTCAACCTGGATCTGATACCCCTCGCAAACGCCTTCTTTAAGGTCTCATATGCCCACTGCGAATTCGATTTTCATGAACTATATTTGTGGCTCAGACAGAAACACACTGATAATTAGGACCCTATCAGGTTCTGGGAATCAATGTTGCCCCTGATTGCCTTTCCACAGACCGATTCTTTCCCTGACCTTATTTCCTGGTGCCAAACACAATATGATCCTATAAAGAGAGAAGTGGTGGCTCAGAATGGAAACATTCTGATCACCATCTCTCCAGAGACCATAAACCAAATGCTCCTCATCCCTTCATCTGATTCTCTAACCCATTTTTCACCTGCTGCTCTTATGGACCTCTACCATAAGTTAACCTTCCCACAGAGAGCCCAGATATTTGAAATATTCCTACCTAAGGATGCGGAATTGCCCAAGAAAAAACAACCATACTCATCCTCAATCTTTCCTGAAGCCTCTAAACACTGCATTTCACTTCTTTCATACCTGCTAGGATACCCAGATGACCAAACAGTTGATGAATCCGTCATGGGTTTCCTATCCATTTTTAGCAAACAAGTTCACAACTCAGAGTGTGTTTAATTACACTTCCATAATTCTTCACGTGATTCTTTTTCAACAGGTAGAGATGATGCCTATCCACTTCAATAAACAGGATGCACAAGGAGTGAATCAATCAGTGATTCACTGGACAGAGTTAGTCAGGGCTACATCAACAACAACTAACTTTGCAGAGTTCATAGGCTTCTTCATACACCCAGTGAAGCAGTTGCTTACCAGTCAGACAAAACCCAGAATTGGAGAAGAGATCAAAAGGACCTTGCACTTGAGTGAGCAAGCCAAAATTGGGGATTGGTATTTATACCAAAACTACATAGAAATTAGAGTATATGGTTGTGAACTCCCACCATATAAGCTTCCTAGATATGTCCCTATGAGAGTCTTTTCCTTAAAGAGTATATTCGACAAATGATAAATATGGATGACCTCCATTTTGTTTCAAGGAAAAGGAAAGTTGAGTTCAAGCTCAAGGCAAGCATTGGATCCTTCATCTGTAATACCAGATCAGCTGGTGCTGAAGTTGATGCAATGTTAAATAAAATGGGTTTCCAACCAAGTTTCACTTGGTCTTATGACCCACATGGCATTATTTCTGCTCTAAGAGTTGAACTCAAAACAACCTCCTATACTCATACCTCCAGAGCAGAATTAGAAAAATATATGAATCAAGATGAATGGGTCAAAGGCACTCTTCAAGAGGCAGATGAACAAGTTCTTTCAACTTCTAATGTGCAGACCCCAATCCTTGAGAGTAAGCAGTAGAAAAGAGTCAGAGAAGAGCTTCCACCTGCCAAAGACATCATGAAGAAATTTATCTTGCAACGCAAAAATCCAAAACTTGGTTCAACTTTACTTTCAGAGGGAGAACAACTAGAGATTATTGATTTGGGAGAAATTGAAGTTTCTACATCAACAAGTGTTCCTATGACTCCTCCATCATCATCACCTACTAGAAAACCTCTGGAGATTATCCAGCACTTAGATTCTAGTTCTTCTGAAGAACAGAATATTTTCTCTAGATTCTTAGACATTAAGCATAAGAATGAGGCATTAAAATCTAATGTCTATAGTCAGTTCTGTAAACAAACATCAACTTCCCAATACAGGCTTCTCACTACCTTTGACAATGAGAAAGAAAGGATGCAAATGGCCTTTTTGCAGGCAACAGTTCCTTTTCCAAAGACTCATGTTGAATATAAAAAGACTATTTTCTTTTGATGCAAGTCAGATCCATCCTATAGATCAAATGGACATGCACAGAAAATCTAGGGAGATGCTCTTTTCAACAATGACAACAACAGCGATGTCACTCTCCAAACTGAAGACTGCATTGTCAAATGTTCAATCTCAGCTTAACATTGAAAAGTTGTCTTCATTAGCCAAAGACAACAAGCTGAAGTCTTTGGAGGATCTTGTAGTGAAAGTTGGATATGATCCAAAAGACTGCAAGGCAGTTGAAGAAATTATGAAAAAGAAGAATGCAGACATCTCTGCTCTGCGCAAACAGCTCAAATTGCCTTCAACTGAAGATCCACATACAAAGGAAATTGCAGAAAATGAATACAACAAAGAGGAGATGCTCAGATTGAACATTGAGCAAAACATTCAAATAAGAAAGATGGAAGAACAGATTGAAGAATTATTAAAGGAGAAATCAACATCACAGGTGGCTACCGATCCAAATACAGCAGTTCAAACATCTTTTACAAGTATAGAGCTTTCCGCATCCTTGACAACAACTGATACAGCAAAGTTGACACAGGATTTGGCTATTCAAAAGCAGGAACATGAGAAGTTGCAGCAAAGCTTTCAGATTCTAGAATCACAGAAGATCAGAAATGATACCTTATATATGGAGGAAATGCAAAAGTCTCACAAGTTAGGACTTACGGTGAAAGAATTAGAAAATGAATCTTTAATGGCAGGGACATTGGCTGAAGCTAAGTAGAACATTTGGGAAGACGTCAGCAAATCTATGACAAAGGTATGGCCATCCATAAAAGATTATTTTTGAATAGCAAGAGCTCATCACCAAGTGCAAAGCAACAATAGAAGAGCGGAAAGAACATCTCAAGAAAAAGCCAAGTCAAGCCACTGACATGATCAAGGTCTTGAACTCAAAGAACAAAGAAGAGTTGAAAGAAATAAACATACTGGACAGAACTGCAACAATCTTATAGATCAAGAAAATTTTACTGAAGAGGAATTTAATCAACCAACAGCAAACAAAATGTGAAGCTTTGAATACTATTGTTCAAAGGTTTCATACAAAGTTTAATGTCTTGAATCATAAAGGACTACCAGAATTGGTAGGATTAGATGACAAATTGATTAAATTAGAAGATTACTGTAAAAATTTATATACTATTGCAGTGGATAAGTCAAAATTTGTAGGTATTAAAGGACAGATTATAGGAAAAGCATTTTTGGAAGCTTTGCAGTTTGATTTGATCATTCAACATCAAATCAAACATTTGTTCATTCAGAAGCCTACTTTCGAAAGATATACAGAAGTAGATGAAATATTCAGGAAAATGATGTGTGTAGAAATCCCAAGTCAAGAAAAATGGGATAAATTTTGTGAGACCATCGAGTAAAAGTATGATATTTACAACATGTCAACACAGCAAATTTTCAAGGGTCCAGTCATCAACAACTTCCATCAAAAAGGGCCAAGTCATCAATAGCTTCCATGAAAACAGAGACACATCATCTATATGTTTCGTTCTTCTATTCTACTCTATTCTATTATTGTAATCAGTTTAAGATATTTCTGAGTTTTAGAAATTAGTATAAATAACTCTCATTATGAGTTATTAAGGGATGCACCCTTGCATAAGCAAATTTTTGTAAATAGAATTGTACAAGTTTTTCGATCATTAATAATATAAGAAGGATTCTGAATTTGTCTCATACAACTTTGTTTCTTCTGGGAGTTTTTCCTGTTTTCATTGCATTTTGTCTCTACATATGTTTAATTGTTATCAAGATAATCAGGTGAGATTAACTGTGTTTCAGTTATCTTACAATTCCTCCTGAAGTTATTATTAATAAAAAGAATGATTTACTAAACAGTTCGTTGATGTAAGTCCCTTCCATTTATAAATTGTCAGCATCTTGATAAAGTTAAATGTATTCTGTTGAATTTTTAGACATTGTTTAAAGGTTTTCAAACTTATGATTAATTAAAGAATTCAATCTGAATATTTGATTATAATATCTACTTACATAAGTCTACATATCCATTTACAAAATCTTAACCACTGCGTGAGATAAACAAGCAGCCCCTATTCATATTTTCTTTTATTATCTGAAAGATTTAATCAATAACTGTTTGCAAAAGCTATTTTATACATTGGTCATCCAAAACTTAAAAACAAAACAAAACATTATAGATGCTTTGGCATAATTATTGACCCCAATTATCTCAAAGGACAACAGATCCCACCCCCGTTTCACCCTAAAAATGAAACGAAAACACGTTTCTGCGTACCGTACGGCCTGGAAACATGTTTCTAGTCGTACTGGTATGTTTCTCGTACGGGAAACGTTGCCAGTACCGCCGAAAACGCATTTCCAAGCCATACGACCGTGTTTCCTTCCACCTAAAGCGATTTAAGTTGAGTTTTTTTTTTTTGGGGGGGGTTTGTGTGCATTTTAATATTATTTTAATTGTTTACTTTGTCTTTTGGATGCTTCTAGATGACTTTTTAAACTTAGAAAAAGGCAATTCGCCTCATTCTCTCATCACACGAATTAAGCAAGTCGTTTCACTTGGAGAAGAGCAATTTAGCAAGGAGAAAGGAGGACGAGAGTAGTGCTTCAGCTAGGGTGTTTTCACCAGTGAGAAAAGGAGATTTCAGCAGCAAGAGAAAGAGATTGCAAAAGCAGATTTGGAGTGTGAAGTTTCCAACTACGGCATTCTTGATTTTTGGCTCAGCTACAGCCATATTTCTCTTGTTTTTTCTGGCATTTTGGGGTAGCTTCAGGTACACAAAATTAATTTGGGTAAGAAGCATTCAATTTCTTGGTTTTTTCCCATTGTTTCTTCTATTTTTCGAGGGTTTATGCTACCAAAATTATAAAAAAACTTTTTTATTTACAGATTTGTTTTTTTTTATTTTTTTGCAGCAATGGCTTCCATCCAAGGTTCAAGTTCAAACCCCAAGGGTTGAATATTATCCTCTTTGGAGGCATGTTGAGAAGCTGCAAAGATGTGGAGGTGGTGGCTCATGGGAATGGCGATGTAATCTTTGCAGTAATTCTTACAAGGGCTCTTACCCAAGAGTGAAGGCACATCTTTTGCATGGAGGAGGACAAGGGATTGCAGGTTGCACAAAAACATCAGACCCTGTGGCGAGGAGGGAATATAAAAGAGATAGGGATGATGATGATCTTAGTCAAGCTCAGGCGGATCAAATTAAAATAAAGCATGATGATCTTAGTCAAGCTACTACTAAAAATCCAGCAAACGTTGAGCCAAGGATTGTAATTGAAGCAAGGAAGAGGAGAGCCACTCAACAACCAGAACAACCACTATCAAGAGGGGCATCAAGTACAGTTCAAGATAGCAGAATTGCTAAACTGGTGAATGTGCAAGCAAGAGAAGAATCTGATTCCAGAGTGGCTAGGTGCATCTATGCATGTGGTATCCCATTCAATATTGTTCACTCTCCTTACTAGCAAGATATGATAAGGGCAATTAACAAAGCTCCTCAAGGGTACAAGGGGCCCAACTATGAGAAAGTTAGAACTCAGCTTCTCAAAAATGAGAAGGATCTTGTGGAGGATGTCTTATCACCAATTTGTTCTTCTTGGAGTAGCTCTGGGTTACCATAGTCTCAGATGGATGGATAGATATAAGGTGTAGACCATTGATAAATATCATTGCCACTTCACCAAAAGGAGCAATGTTTTTAAAGGTGGAAGACTAATCGGGAACGGTAAAAGATGCACAATTCATTGCTAATGTTATCATCAAATCTATTGAACAAGTAGGTCCTAACAGGTTGGTGCAAGTTATCACGGATAATGCACTAGTATACAAAGCTGCAGGTTTGATTATTGAGGGGAGGTATGATCACCTCTTTTGGACACCATGCATTGTCCATAATCTGAATCTGATCTTAGAGGAGTTCGACAATAAAGTCCCATGGATAAAGGAACTCACAGGGGAAGCAAGGGAGATTGTTAAATTCATCACCAACCACCACCAATCTCGAGCAATATTTCAAGAGTACTCCAAATTAAAGTTGTTAAAAGTTGTTGAGACAAGATATGCCTCAAACTTCATAATGTTGCGTCGCCTTATTGCGGTTAAGCAAGCATTAATGTCTATGGTGGTGAGTCAACTTTGAAGTTTGGGCTGAGTGGAGACAAGCAGATTCAGAGCAGGGATATACGGTGCGTAGATTGTGCCTTGATGAGAATTGGTGGAGCAAGATAGATTTCTTGCTAATGTTCACAACCCCTGCATTTGAGCTTCTTCGGAATGCTGACACTGACCAACCTTTCTTAGGAGAGGTATATGATGGCATGGATTCCATGGTTGAGAAAACTATGGAAATCATTTCACAAGAGTCTCCACAGCTTTTGTTTGATAGGTGGAACAATTTCAACACTCCATTGCACACTTTAGCACATGCCTTGAACCCCAAATTTTATGATGAGGAGCTTATTGCTCAAAGCAATGGGAAGAGGAAGGCACCCCATAAGGATAGAGAGGTGGCTAATGGGGTGAAAAAAGCCCTTATGAGAATCTTTCCAGCTCATCTACACAAGGAGGCGAAGGAAGAATTTGCCAGTTTTGCTGCAGGAATAGATGATTCTTCATATATATCATCTTTGGAGGAGAGAAGTGCCATGAATCCAGTTAGGTGGTGGATTTTTCATGGAGAAAATGGTGTAAATTTGCAAAACCTTGCCATTCGCCTCCTTTCACAAGTGGCAAGCTCTTCATCCGCAAAAAGGAATTGGACCACCTATGGTTTTATTCATTCTGTGAAGCGCAACAGGTTGGGCTCACAGAAGGCAGAGGATCTTGTTTATGTGCACTCCAACCTTCGCCCTGCATCTCGTAGGGGTCCAAAATATGGCAATAGTCCTTCTAAAGAATGGGATGTGGATCCAAAAAATCCTGACTTGGATCTCTCTCTTGTTGCCTTGAATATTGAGGACCGGGATCATAGAAATGGCATTGGCCAAACATCTTCTTCAGCTACACCATCCACTATTGAGCATGCTTCTACTGCTATATTTGATGAGGAATCTGATAATGAGTATTAGTCTTTTGACTTTATTGTACTTGCAACCTCATAAATATAATAAAGGTTGATTTTGAGATTTTGATATATAATAAAGGCTCGTTTTGGATATTCCGATATTGCTATTTTCATTATGTCTCTGTTATCATTCATGAGTAAATGTGTTGTCACTTGTAATAGTTTATGCTTTGAACGTAATAAATTATATTTTATCATGTATGTTTTATGATTTCACATAACATTTCTTAAATGATATATATATATATATATATATCGCGTTTCCCCGTTTCCAAAATTTTGGGAGGTCGCGTTTCGTATCGCTTCCCGTTGCGGAAACTCATTTCCGTTTCCCCGTTTTGTGCAACTTAGGTCATAACCTTGTTGAAACACGTTGTGGAAAACCCTTTCTTTGACCTTTGTCCATCCCAACTCACAACCTATCAATCAAACCCTAAGTCTTGTGTTGTCCCAACTTGGCCTCTCTAAGGAAAGCAAACTGCCTCCTCTTCATAGTTGGAGCCTAGCACCTAAATTGTGCCTTTCCCTTAGAATCCTTCAAGACACCTCATACCTTTAAAACCTAGAATATCTATTAGGTGACCTTTATACTGGGACCCCTCCCATTGCTAAAATTCCATAAAGAGCAGGGATTGTAGTTGTGGTGTCAATAAGCTACTACCTTATTGTTGTCACTTGGTCTAGTGATAGCCTTGTAGGGTAACCCTCTCCAAGGCCTGCGAGATTTTGCAACAGGTCCATTTAGCTTTCCTATAAGTTGTGAATTTTTTGAGTGGTTGGTTATCTACTAGGGGCTCCTCTCCAAGGCCAGATTAGAAGATAATGGGATATCTAATGCTCTTTTTCTTGCTTTCCAACACTCCAATACAGTGAAGAACATCTGGAGTGTCAATTTGTGAAAGGTGGTTGGAAGTGTCCAAGATTAGTGTTTATAATTTAGTTCTTCTTCAAGAAGAATCCATTGGCGAGTGACCTTGTTTAGTGATTGCATCTATTTGGTTCATACCTCTCTCATTTGGATTTGGCATTGCCTAAGGATCTCTACTCTATATTGCCTAAGGATCTCTGGAGGATCTGTTGTAGGTTGGTTTTGATAATGAGGTCACATTTTTGAATGCTTTCCATACCATGTAGCGGGATGATGTACATATGCAGTTGTTGGCCAAAGGTTCTTTGCTGATTAAGCATGCAGAGTCTATGGATGCAGGAGATTATTCTGATTTTATTTCTCATTAGTAGTGTTGGGGAAAAAGATACTAGTTCCATCGTATATACCCCTTCACCTTTTTATTTGCTGATGTAAATATTTCTGTAAATAAATGATATATGTTTCCCAAAAAAATAGTTTTAGTTGGCATGTATGTAAAATATTAATAATATCAAGTGTCATAGGAATTCAAAGGTTCTTACAATGTAATGTAATATGTATCACATAAAAGCTTTGCTTGCTTTAATATAGTATTCTTCATGATACTCAAACTTCACTTGCCTCACAGTATAGAGAGCTTGTGCATAAGATATTTGTTACTTGAGACAGTAGGTAAAACCTCGAGAGAGGCAAAATCTCTGAGGATAAACCTCAAAATTCTAAAGCACAGGATCTCACAAATAATCCCTAGGGAATGACAGAGGAAGTATGTGCACCAGGTGGAGTTAAACCAAAAAAACATAAGCTTCCGATAAATCTCAAATATTATTAGAACTCAAAATCTCCTTCCACGTGAAACAAGGGAAGCTGAAATTTGCAAAAGAAAATTAAAATATGGCATGACTCTTCAGTACTTGCAAGAAACTTGAAGAGGCTCTCCGCAACAAGGGTTGTACATTTTATCATTATCCCTTTAGCTATCCACCTACAAGTCTACCTAGGGTGGTTCTTCTTGTAATTACCTTTTGCTAATAATCAAAGTCTTCTTCTACAAGGAAAATAAAATTCTAAAGACAACTTCGTCAGCATCATAGCTTTCAACTTATTAATGAAGATTCAACTCCCAAGATGTGACCTTTTGTTTAGTGTACTACAAAATCTTTGCATATGGGGAAAAGATGCACTACTTACTAGAATAAATAATCATTTGTAGCCATGTAGAATATTTATAAGGAACAAGCAATTACACGTGAATATATAGGATACACATGCCCACTCAAGTATTTATATTCTTTTCTTTTCAATGTGTTGGATAATAATCAACAGGGAATACTTGCAACCTGTAGATATGGAAGCAATGCAGCTATTAATGGTGGAGATGAAGATAGTGCAACTCGGAAATGCTTCAAAGCTTCAAGACGAAGTTCTCTGACATTGCTCATTTCTGTTGGGATGATATACCTCATATTCTCTGGAGTTCTAGGCAGCCGTACAGGGAATAACCTTCTATCCAAACCTGAAATACAAATCAATCCAGATAAGACTGCCACTTTGCCAAACTAATTTGCACACAGAAGCATGAAGATAGACATTGTAAGAAATACCTGTGACTTTGAACCAACCATTGTAAGATTTGTATTCTGAACACAAACCAGTAGTGTGAATTGCCATATAAACAACATTACAACCACTACTCTTAACATGCCCCAAAATAATATCCAATCCAAAATGAAGAAACAAGTATATGGTATGTTATGAAAAGAAGATTCTATTTTTATAATACCCTAATTGTATGCATGTATCCTTTAGGCTTTACACAATACATTTTCCACATTCATCCCTTATTGTTCCTCCATTATATATCAAGGACCATGAAGATGAGTGTCTTAGGATATCACAAATATATCTAACATATTCTGAAGACAAGCAGCTCCTATAAATTTCTGACAGTTGCATTGTTCATATTTATACAGGCATTTCCTTGCTATCCTTGAGACAAGGAAACACATTACTTCCTATATCCAAAGACCTCTTATTCTCTACTAGCTCTGGGTGGCCCTACAGGGAATACCCTTCTATCCAAGCCTGAAAGACAAATGAATCCAGATAAGACAGCCACAAGGCCAAATTAATTTGCACACATGAGTGAAGATTGACATTGTGAGAAATATCTGCTAATCCTAACCAACCATTGTAAGAATTTTATTCTGAAAACAAATCAGGTGCATGAATGGCCAAATAAACAACATTCTGATCACTGCTCTAAACATACTCCAGAGTAATACCTAAATCAAAATGAAGGAACAGGTGTAGGGTAAGATATGAAAAAAAGATTGATCATTCTAATAACCCATTGTATGCATATTGATAATAGATATAACCTTTAAGACTTAATAGATACATTTCCACATTCATGCCTTCCTCGTCCTCCACTTGTATATATGAGGGGCCAGGACAGCAAGATGACTGTCTTAGCATATTATGAAGAAATGTAACATATTCTAAAGACAAGAGTTCATGGAAATATTTGACAATTGCATTGTAAACATTTATACAGGCAGTTAAGCCCCAAGGGTAAGCTCAATTGGTCAAATTCCGATTGTTAAAGCACCTTGCTAACGGTAGGTCACGGGGTCAATTCTCCTTGACGCTCTTGGGATTAGGCTCTACTTGTTGAAAATTGGAAGATCAGGGATGAATTTCCTTATCTAAAATCTCATTTCTGACTATTCGGGAGTGACTTTCGTAGATATTGCCGATATTTTCCCTGGTCATAGGACCTAAATTCTTTGTCTCTCATTTTGTTCTTAGTCGTCTTCTATTGCGCATTTGATTTATGTTCTATCTACAATTGCTTCAAAATTATTGCAGCATAAAGAAGTTTTTAATAAGTGATCGTTACAACATAGAACATCTCATTTTCAACAGTGTTAATCAGCCAGCAGGAAGTGATCCCTTCGGGTGTATCTGCCACTATTGTTAGGGTTTCTATGCGCTAGTTTTGTTGAATATTTTTCTGTGAAATCTCGGCATTATTGTATGCATTACCCTAATAGAATATGTGACAATCCCTTAAATGAATCTTCATGTTAACCTCTCTTCAATGATTTAATCCCCTCATAAAATGATAGCTAGGGTTTTGAAAACTAGGATTTTTCTTGCCCTTACTCCATAGTAGGATTTGACTATCCCATTAGTAGATCTCTCTTTAGACTTCATCACACAAGGATCAAACACTGGCCTTCCACACAGGTGACCACACCAATAAAACTTTCCTAAACTTAAATTTTCTGTGTCTTCTTCAATTTTCAACCTTTTAAGGCAAGCCACTAAGCTAGGGCTAAGGCCAAATTCAACTAGTAGGAGTGCATTGGCCTTAGGGAGGGTCTTTCACGTTGTTTAAGCCTCATTGCATCAAGATCAATCCTTCCACGGGAAATTCTTCCAATTTAGGGCTAATGTCACAAACCCTAGGTAATTTTGCCCTAGGGTGAACCCAAACCTAGCCCTAGGCTTCAACTTGAGGGTTACTGAAGGATTGTTGCTCTAACTATTGGTCATACTTATCCTATCAAGCCCTTTTAACGCATTGTGTACCTTGGTAAGTCTTTCCCCTTGCCTATTCATTAAACCCTAAGTCATATCAGCCCTAAATACATCTCTTGGAGGGAACGCTTTCACTTGTCTTTGTTGATTGAGCCTTGCCCTTAAGTTGAGTGTCTTTCCTTGAGCCTATCCTTCTCACCTCTAAGCCTTAGACCTTGAATATATATTAGGTGACCGACATAGGGAAGCCTCTTTGTGGTGAAAACCCACTAAAGTGCAGGCGGTGGTGGTTGTGGTGACAGTGGGCCTCCACCTCATTGTGTTGTCCCTTGTTCAAGTTCTTGTCTTGTGAGACCTCTCACAAGACTAGCTAGATTTTGAGGCAACAGTTCCAAGGCCAACTTTATTGCCATGCAGTGTGTTTTGTTCATTCAATGTCTTTAGTTCTTTCTCCTTTCATTGATGTTTGGGATTTATCTTCGTATCACTACTTTATTTACTCTTTGGAAGCTAAGGTCCAAGTACGTGTTCTCTGATGAGGCCACCTCAATCAAATATTTGTCACTCTTGGTAACAAGAGGTATGTTTGCAATTGTATGCCAAAGGCTAGCTTCTTAATAAGGATGTCAAGGAGTTAAATTTATCTCCGCTTTAGTAGCTATAAGGAATATTTTACAAGGTCTGCGGTGTGAAAATTTCTGAATATGTTAAACAGAAATCCTACTATTAAATCTTGATTTACTTCTCCTACTTACATTAAGTTATTAATGTGAAATATTCAGTGTTAACATCGAAGTAAATACATCAACAACCTACACATACAGATCTAAATTGAATACACGCACAATAACAAAGTGAGACACAAGGATTTTCTAGACAACTGTCCCCGGAAAAACCCAATGCGGGAAAACCGATCTTCTGGCTGCTGGAGGGCTTTATTATTAAGTAGAGTCTAAGTACAACAAATCTGGGCACCTTACTGGCTAACTCAATAGAGAAATAAACTACAGTTATACCTCCGTTCTGGAGACAGAAAAATTTGACTGGTTCACACCCTCAAACGGGATTTACAGAACTCAGCCCTTTTTAGTCTTCAGAAACCCCAACGCTGCTCTGAAGCCCTCTACGTCAGCCCTTGCACTGCTCAGGAAGGGATTGTGTCACCCCAAATTGTGTTACGTAGCCCCTACGCTGCCCTGGCTGGGCCTACGTCAGCCCTGCCGGCCTCCTGCTGCCTCTGTGCTACCCTTTCAGGGCCTGCGTAGCCCCTGAAGCCTTTGCGCTGCCTCTGTTGGGTTGTGGCTGCGCTGCGTAGCTGTTGCTCCCTCTACGTTGCTTAGTCTGTTGCTTCTTTTCCTCTTGTTGCACTCTTGGCCTGGGATCAGATCACCCTTCCGCCAATACTACCCCTCGCTGCAGCTGAAACACTTTTGGAAATTCTTAGCAAACCACGCCCTAGAATTCCAGCTTAGTCTTAGTGCTCTGCCACTGTGTGTGTTCTCCAACAGACCCCAAGCCTTTCCTTTATACTTTTCTCGTTGAAACATCAACAGTCCTGATCTAATCTCTTATCAACAGCTAAGATTAAAAGAAATCTTGATCTGTGTGACTTAAGTTATTTTCATCACATGTTTAATTCAATTAACTTTAATCTTTTAATTTTCCTAAGTTAGACTTAGGGTCCTTAATTAAAAAGATTAATTAATTAAATATCTCTTAAACAGGGTGGAATTTCTTAAATCCATTTCTGGATCTTGGAGATCTCATGTACTCTAGTCCCTCCACAAAGTTTGGGAGCTAGAGCACATCCGGTGCTACCCCAACACTCTAAAATCTCAACATGCGGGTGGTAGCACAATTGGAAAAAAGCATGTTGGAAAGCCTTTGTGTATCCAAGTGATTGGAAGTTAAATCCCCCCGGACATGTCTCACCAGCCGAACTTTTAAAAAAACAAGGAAGAAGATATAAAGCTCCGTTTTATATATCCTACCCCTTTTTAATTTCAGCTTTCTTGTAAATATTCAGTTTTTTTTATTTTTTTTTGTAAAAGTACTTTTATTCACCCACACACACATATATACATACTCTTGGCAACAAGAGGTATGTTCACCATTGTCTGCCAAAGTCTACCCTCTTAATAAGTATAGCAAAGAGCTAAATTTATTGCAGCTTTAGTGGCTATAAGGAAGAGGATATAAGGCTCCTTTTTATATATCCTACAGCATTTAATTTCAGCTTTCCTGTAAGTATTCAGTTGTTTTTATTTATTTATTTTGTTAAGAATACTTCTTATATTCACATAGATATATTTACATTGATTAAAAAAAAGCAGAACGGTGTACGCAATGGTTTTTACAACCTCTTCCATAAAGCTGCGCGAACAGAAATAAAAAACAAAAAGGCACCAGGCTCTAACAATTTGTCAGTCTTGATCAACAAAAACCCTTTTGCCAAAAGCTGCATACATACATCCACTCTCTTCATATGATAAAAGGCAAACGAAGAGTTAAACTCATTCACAAAAACATGTTTGCAGCGAAGTTTCCAAATAACAAACAGAGCTGCAATCCTTAAATAGAGCCAAATGCCACAGAGGTAGAGCAGATCAAGGCCTTGGATGTACCAAACAAAACTGCACGCGAATGCACAACTCCCCTGCATAATAGCTGCAAGTTCTGACTCTACATAATCCCAACAAAGCCTGGCAAATGGATATTCCCATAATAAATATTGATTTGTTTATAAAGTAAGTATTTTAAAAAAGACTCAAGATATTAATGAGAATCTTCAAGTTTTTCTAATCAGTTTAATGTTGATTCAACTCATGAATGACTGAAAGATTTGAATGATTTAAATCTGAAAATGAACCTGAATCATTGCTGATCTTCAAAATATTTCATTTCCCCTTTTTTTAGTTCTTACTACTTAGTTTTTCATTATGTAGAAAAACTTGAACATTCTCATTAATATCTCGTGTCTTTTTTTAAAATACTTACTATATAAAAAAATCAATATTTATTATGGGAATGTCCATTTTCCATACTTTGTTGGGATCATGTAGAGTCAGAACAGGCAGTCATTTGTCCGGTGAGTTGTGCATTCGCGTGCAGTTTTGTAAAGTAAAAGTGAACCACATGTATTTCAAGCATTAGAATAATTACTTATACATTAGTGACCTAGAATATAATCATTGTGATAATAATAAATTAATGCTCAATCTCCACAGTGCCATAGAAAAATTCACAAAAATAAGATATGAGAAGAACGAGAACAGAAGCAGGCTGCATAGAGTCAAATGAAAAAATATCTTAAAGGTGGGAAATAATTAATTACAAGAAATGAAATATAAGAATATAGATGTCTCACCAGATGAACAGTTTACTGTCAATGCTTCTGAAATATCACCTTCGTCACTAGAAGAACATTCCTCTCTGTCTTCATTAAACCCTTGAACATGATGCTCACTGGTATCATATTCACCACCTTCAACATGATGTTCACGGGTCTCATAGACACTGCCTTCAACATGATGTTCACAGGTATCATAGACAGCACCTTCAATATGATGTTCACCGGTATCATAGACAGCACCTGCAACATCATGTTCATGGGTATCATAGACAGTGCTTTCAACATGATGTTCTTGGATATTATAGACAGTGCCTCTGGAGCATTGCTTTCTTGAAAAAGGATGTCCTGATTCTTTAGAAAATTCTTTCCCATTCCCAATGGAACTATCAGAATCCAGGCTTCTATGTTTTTGCCTTTTACTGCTTTCTCTTGATGGAAAAGGTGGTGAATTTGCAGATGGACCATAACTTATGCTAATGTTTTCCGATCTATCTATCTCCATGTCTTCTAACGGAGTATTCACACTATTTCCTCTGATAATTAATCCTTCGGTAACACCATCATACCACAGCTGATGTAAGATCAATCCATGTAACAGATTTGCAACTGGGTCATCCCGAAATTGAGGTTCTTGTATTACTCTGAGATAAGTGAAAAAGGAACAGGTAAGCAACAAATATTAAAAGAAGCTATACAAATACCTTGATAGCAGACATTATCTGACATAAGAGAAACAAACATTAAAAGAGCTGATCAGAAATCTTTATAAAGAACTTTTCTCAAAAAAAGCACTAGACTAAATAAATGTCTTGTAATCCTAAACATCAAGACAAGCTGCTTTTCAAAAGAGAGGATGCTACGAAATTCGCAACAAGGCATATTTTCATCGATCTTCCACCACTACTACATATTCCTCAATAAAATATGCAAATCATTTTGTACACTATCGAACAATGCACAAAAAGTGATTGTGGTTGGATGAAGATGAAAATTGTTATTTCAAGCACACATTGAGAAATTCTAAAGAAAACGGTTCATTGCATTCAATCAATAAGAGAACTGATAGCAATCCAAACAAGATAGCATTGACAACTAACAACATGCCATGCCTCACTTTAAAAATGCCAAGGATTATACTTTGAAGTGGTCTTCAGAAGAAATATAACAAGGGCCTATTTTGTTACAAATGAATGAGACTAAAAGCATGTCTAAAATAGAAAAAGTGGGGATGTAGGAGGTGTTGAAAAGTGTAGCTTGGGAGGTATTCCACAAGCCCAGATTGGGGTTTGAGAGAATTTTGGTCACAAAAGAACTTTGTAGGCAAAAGACCCAAGTGAAGTGGTTTTAGACCCAGATGGACTTTAAAATTCTAAAAGGAAAAATTAAAATTAAATTCCCAAGTCTAAAGAGGATCAAACCCCTAAGGTCTAGAGGGTTCCTAAAGGCTTGGGAAATCTATTTAAGAAAAGCCTTGGCATAAGGCTAGATATCAAGCGAGAGGAATCTTGCTTGGTCAAAAGAGGAAGGTCGAAATGTAGCCCAAGGGATGGTCCGAGCACCTTAGGCTGCAGCATCCTTAGGAGGATAAGTGGAGGAGCAGAAGGGTTCTTTGAAGGTTCGATTTCCTGCTCCAAGATGAGGATGGTTTCCTCATGAAGCTTAACCTCAGGCAAAGGGAAGATTTACGCAAGCAAAAGAGGCCTACAAGGGATGAAAAGAGGCCACAGTCATCCACCCATGTGCAACAAGAAGGCCGCAAACCTTAGAAGCTAAACCAAAGTGTGGATAAGGGCAAAGGACAATTCCTTGTCCCTAGATCTGGACTAGCTGTGGAGGAAGAGTTGTAGGTTGAGTGGGTTGAAGAGAATCTGGGCATGCATAGTAGTCCTTCTCTGTGGTTTGAGTGCAGGAAGATTTGATCCCAATGTGAGACCAAGACACCTACCAGCAGCATTCTTGGAGGGCCGTATACCCAGGCTGCTACAGAGAGGAAGGCCACACTAATTTGTGGACCAGCACAGTCAAAAGAGGATGATAGGACCATGGACGTGGGTTTTGAGGTCTGGCTAGTAACCCATCTAAGGTATTTCTGTAGCAAGGACAGAAACAATAAGGAGGAAGGCCGCTGCTTCAGAAACAACTGTCCAGATCAGCCGTTGCAAAGGATCGGATGAGGACAACCCTAAAGCATTTAGGACAGTGGTTACAAGCCCAATTTCAGGGCAGTTTGAAGGCAGAATTCTGAGTATAGAAGGCACGTATCTCCGAAGATCTTTGACATTTGTTACAATCTTCCTGGGAAGCCCGAGATCCCTGTATTGATCTGCCAAGGAGAGCCGTAAGGAGCAGGAGAGAGGGCTGCATGTAATCTAGTTATGTACTGTAGCAGAAGAGTCAAAGAAAGTGAGATTTGTGTTAGAACAGTGCATAAATGAGGCCATGTTGAAGCTAGTTGCAGGGTGCACAAGTACCCTGTTAAACACACGCATGGTAAACAAGAAAATAAACACACAAGGAGAAAGATAAGCGTGAGTTGTGTTATTATTCACCATAGATGTACATTTATATTACATTGGTGTGACCCTTGGATTCCATTCCAAGTGGTCTCTTGGACTCCATTTGTCCATTCGCCTTCCACACCTACCCGTTGAGGATTAGGTGTCCAACACTCCCCCCTTTAATCCGAAGGAGTATGTGTGAGTCCAAGAAGAGAGTTGTAACACAAATCTGCAAAGTATGCATGGCAGCACTTAGGCTGAATCAGCTCTCTGAAATGTTGGCATAAAGAGGTGGTTTAAGGATGACCACTAACACTGGAACGCTTAGTGCAGTTCCCGGAACTCTTCCAAATCTGGCAAGAAGCTGAGGGCTTCTGCTAGAGGAAGTGTTCCTCATATTTGAAGAGGGAGACCTTCAACCTAGAAGAAGGGAGGTCTACAACCTGTGATGGTTTAAGGATGACCACCCACTCTGGAATGCTTGATGCATTTCCTGGAACTCTTCCAAAACTGGCAAGAAGCTAAAGTCTTCTGCTAGAGGAAGTGTCTCAAATTCTTTGAAGAGGAAGTATATCAACCTCGCATGGATGGTTTAAGGCTGTCCACCAACCAAAGGTATGCTCATGGGCATCCGTGTCTCTGGCTACAACTCTGAATCTGGAATAACAAGTTGTGGCTCAGGCTCGCTTGAACTATTGTGTCTCTGGCTACAACTCTGAATTTGGAATGACAGATTGTGGCTCAAGCTTGCTTGAACTGCTGTGTCTCTGGCTACAACTCTGAATCTGGAATGAGAGATTGTGGCTCAGGCTCGCTTGATGTGGCTTCGAAGCTTGTAGATGACCACCATTTCCCCCCCTGTCAGGTACAAGGTGAGATGATGGTGAAAACTCAACTGCAAGATTGTTCAAAATTCGAAAACAAGTTTTGACATGCAACTTAAACATCTTCTTGGTTGTTGATGCTCATTGCCAAGAAGCGATCCATCCAAGATGAATCTTTGTTCTTGAAGGAGGCTTGTTTCTAAAGCATCTGTGTGAAGAATGGGTGTGCCAACCACAGTGCTTGCATGGGTGAAGATCAAAACAGTGATCTTTCATATGGCCAAATCGATCACAGTGTTGGCATTTTTCAATTTGTTGTTGCTACTATGGAAGAGGAGCAGGATCTGGAACAACTGAAGGTGAACTGTCATGAAGAAATCCGGCACTCTGAAATTGAATGGGCTTGGAGTAGTCTGGGATATGAAAGGACAACTCCTTGTCATATCCAAGACCTGTTCTGTGCTTGTTGTGGACAAGCTCTTCCCAAGGTCTGATGATGGGCTTGGGAGGTGCATGCTGCATTTCTGCATCTTTCTACACATCTGCTCCTGAAATGGGTACTGAATCTGAATCAGCTGCATTATTGACTTGCTGCTTATAGGAGTCTGTTTCAAATTTCTGAACAGAAAGAAGTTCAAAATGATGACTCTGCGTTGTAATTCTTCTTGTTGTAGCTGAGAATCAAGCTGCAAAAAATCAATCTTTTCATGTGCATTTTGCAAACATGACTTAATGTCAAAAAGAGAGGCTTTGCTGATTTTAACCATCCCATCAACAGTGGAATGTATCAAAGTATTCAGTAACTCTAATGCTTCATGAACTTTGGCCATTTTCAACAAATCAACCTTTGCATCAATAAATACTACAACTGTGACTTCCGCCTTGACTTTCTTTCCCAGTTGCCCATCTTTTGCTTCACATTTTCTCTTGAGCAGTGCAAGTTCAATTACTTATTGTGATGTTTTTATAGGCCGAGATGCTATTCTATATAGCTCTGACAATGCTTATAAGGATTCCACTTATCATTATGCTTCTAGTGTCAAAACTTATAAGATTGAATTGAAACCACTTTTCTCTGCCTTTAGCTCACTGGATATTCGAGATTGTTCAAAATTTGTGTTGAGGTTGTCACCCCAATTTCCTTTCTAGCTCAATCTGCTTACACATAAAAAAAAAAAAATTGATGAAAAAACTTCTCATATACCCAAGTATCTGGTTCCAAATATGTAATAAGCTTTATTCCACATTACATAAGTTTTGCCACATTCGGTAAGTTTTTCCACACAATAGCTGAAGCGCTTGGAATTATCAAACCTTTGCATATAATTCAAACAACCAACATATATACAATGCAAAGAGTTTGAATTAACAAGAAAATATAGCGCAAAACCATAACTTAAGAGAATAAACTAATTCCATCACACGTTAATGAAAGATAAGCATGAGATTTTCGTCAAACCCCTTGTGAATCACACAAAGACAAAATGTTTCTCTGGTGGAGGCCGCGAGCCCATTTTTCTGTTGCCGGTGCGTTTGAAATGATGTTGGTGGGCAACGGAGTGACTATGGAGGAACATAGGTGGCAAAGGGAGCCGAGGCTGCAATTGGGTGCCGAGGGCCGAGAGCTTATGTAATTGAGAGCAGAGTTATGTTTTGTAGGAGAGCCGATCAGAGGGAGATGTGAGCCAGTAGTGGCGTATGGAGGGGCACCGCAGAGCACAATAAAGGTGAGTACAAAGACGAGAGTGTGGTATGTCGACTATGGTCACATGGGCAAAGCACGAAGAGGAGAGCCATGAGCAGTGGTATTGTGGGAATCGTGAACAAACGAGAGGAGTCGACAATGGAGAGGATGCTATATTATATGAAAACAATTTATGAATATAAGGGAAGCCGTATTATATGAAAAACGATTTCTGAATATCATGCCTGTAATTCGCTCCCCACTAAATCCAAATGTCCTCTCCTTTTGTAGCGATCAGCGGCAGTGGATTTATTGCTCGCGATATTGGGTTTGAGAACACAGTCGAGCCATTCAAGAACCAGGCAGTGGCGCTTCGAGTGGGATCAGATCAATCCATGTTCTATCGTTGCAGCATGAAGGGTTATCAGGACACTCTCTACGCTCATTCCCTTCGCCAATTCTACAAAGAATGCAAGATCTACGATAAGGTGGATTTCATATTCGGGAATGTGGCGGTGGTTTTTCAAAACTACGTAATACTGGCGATGAAGCCCCTCACTGGCAAGGAAACCCCTCTGATACCGGAGCAAAGGAATGCTAACAGTGGGCGCCAACCAGTCTATTGATCAGGTGGGAGTATTACAGTGCAGATGTGTGAGGGTGGATAGGCATAGGTTCAGTAATGCAAAAGAAGCGTTATGCAGTAATGAGGAGCCGCGGCAGGAGAAGAGCCACAGTGCGAGAGGAATTGATTCGGGGGTGATACCAATGTACTGACACGCAGATAAAAGTTTTGTTTACTGTATAAGACACAGATAAAAATTTTGTTTATTGTATAAGACACAGATAAAATTTTTGTTTACTGTATAAGCACTCAGGTTGGAACTATTCGAAACGTCACAGATTCTAATATTCCCTTCCCCCTCACACGAATTCAGAGAAGGGAGGAATGCTAACAGTGGGCGCCAACCAGTCTGTTGATCAGGTGGGAGTATTACAGTGCAGATGTGTGAGGGTGGATAGTCACAGGTTCAGTAATGCAGAAGAAGCGTTATGCAGTAATGAGGAGTCGCGGCGGGAGAAGAGCCACAATGGGAGAGGAATCGATTCGGGGGTGATACCAATGTACTGACACGCAGATAAAAGTTTAGTTTACTGTATAAGCACTCAGGTTGGAACTATTTGAAACATCACAGATTCTAATATTCCCTTCTCCCTCACACGAATTTAGATAAGGGAGGAGTAACGCACAATGACGGTCAAACAACGAGTGTCGCAAAGGCAATAGCACTGATAGTAAAGAAAACGGTAGCAGTTCAACACAGAAAATTCATGCTCTGATTGCAGATCTGAAAGGCAGAATCGACATACAACGAATTAATGGAGCATTATGGGCAATGAGCAGGAATGGCATAAACCAACACTCTCAGGAATGGCAGGGCAAGTGTACGCCTGCTCTGATACCATGTTAAACACACGCATGGTAAACAATAAAGTAAACACACAAGGAGAAAGATAAGCGTGAGTTGTGTTATTATTCACCATAGATGTACATTTATATTACATTGGTGTGACCCTTGGATTCCATTCCAAGTGGTCTCTTGGACTCCATTTGTCCATTCGCCTTCCACACCTGCCCGTTGAGGATTAGGCGTCCAACATACCCTAACAGTGAGGCCGAAAATCCACAGTCATATACTTCAGAAAGGAGCCAGAAAGAATAGTCTTGGAAGCATGTTCATAGTGTATGGACAACAGATTAAAAGAGCCCTAGATGAGGGTAGATCTGAAGAAGTTGTTGGGATTGTTTCATGGATGGAACAACAGTGAAGATAAACCCTAGAAGAAGGCAGATTCATGGAGCAGCTTCAGGGATTGGAGCGCAGACATAGAGGCCCAGATCTGTGCAAGAGAGTTGTTGCAGAATAGAGGTCAGCCCTGTGGGCCCTAGATCAGTCAAGCAACGACTAAAGAATGGGTAGATCTAAAGCACAAGATGCAATACAGGAAGGAGTCCTAGTTTAGGACAGTGGTGGAGCAGCCAAAGGAACAGGAGTTAGGAGGGTTGTAGTGGCTTTCTCCAAGCCCTAAGTACAGCCTCTTGAAGGACTAACAGGACTGTTAGAAGAGGCAGAATTAGGTGAGCTCGGGACTAATTCTTGAAGGACAAAGAAAGGAGGTCAAGGGAGCATATCACATCAGCCCATGTTCATTGTAACAGCGATAGGTGGCAGAGCTCCATGCCCTAAGTGTGTCTTCATTGAACATCACAAGAAGACAAGAGTGGGAAGCAAGTCCCTAAGAGTTGTGTCCTTGAAGGACTAAGGAACAGCTAGTTGGGCAAGAAGTCCCAAAGGAGTTGAGGAGCAGCAGTGGGCAGTTGAGATTTATTCACAAACGGAGTTAGGAACAATTCACCAAGAGCCTCGACTCGCGATGTGTTGATGCATTGAAATTTGGAAAACTAACGAACAACTAGAGAGCAATTGGAGCCGTGATCAATGACCTAATGGAGCTGGTTCATTGATAGAGGCAGAGTTGTGTTGCTGCAAATCAAGAGCCAAAGGACTAGGTAGGTTTATTTAGAGTACAATCAAGGCAGTTGTGAGGAGCTCTACATCAACTAGACGGTCAATGTATCTTGTTCTGGGCAGTTTGGTTGTCATGAGTGTTTGACAAGAAGCCCTAGTATGTATCTTGTACTTGTGGATGTAGGAGGGCCATTATCCCTGGTACGGGAGCCCTAGACAGTTGTGTTATAAGTTTGTTAATATAACAAATATGGATTGAAATTTTTTAAAAATTGTCATGTGCACTAGTTGATCCACTGATGTGTATTTTCCATTGTGCAAAGTAGGATGAGTTGACGCATTTGAGTTGGTTATGTCAGTGATTTGAAGACATTAACCCAGATTCTCACTTGCCATGGAAATTCAACATGGAATCAAAGCACTACTTTGAGGGGCCACTGGATCCAAGTGTGCATGTGGAAGCGTGTGAGCCAGTACTTATCTTAAGGTCGTAGAGGAGTCTATGTTCAGAGGGAGCAGACCTAAGGAAGCTCGAATCTTCAGGTTCTGATGAGGCGGAGACACTACAATGACAGTGATCCATTCTACAGGGTATGTTGTAGTGGTGGATCCCGAGTGGGCTAATGTCGCCAACGATGTTCGATACCTCAGTGGAAGTATGTCCCTCACTAAGAGGGAATGTTGCAAAGTGTAGCTTGGGAGGTATTCCACAAGCCCATGATGGAGTTTGTGAGAATTTTGGTGACAAAAGGACTTTGTGGGCAAAAGACCCAAGTGAAGGAATTTTAGACCCAAATGGGGTTTAAAATTCTAAAAGGAAAAATTAAAAGAAAATTAAATTTAAATTCCTAAGTCTTAAGAGGATCAAACCCCTAAGCTCTAGACGGTTTCTAAGAAGGCTTGGGAAATCCATTTAAGAAAGGCCTTAGCATAAGGCTAGATATCAAGCGAGAGGGAGCTTACTTCGTCAAAAGAGGAAGGTCGAAATGTAGCCCAAGGGAAGGTCTGGGCACCTTAGGCCGCAACATCCTTAGGAGGATAAGTGGAGGAGAAGAAAGGTTCTTTGAAGGTTCCGGTTCCTGCTCCAACACGAGGACGGTTTCCTCATGAAGATTAACCTCGGGCAAAGGGAAGATCTGCGCAAGGAGAAGAGGCCTAGAAGGGCTGCAAATAGGCCGCAGTCATCCGCCCATGTGCAACAAGAAGGCCGCAAACCTTAGAAGCTAAACCGAAGTGTGGATGAGGGAAAATGATAGTTCCTTGTCCCTAGATCTGGACTAGCCATGAAGGAAGAGTTGTAGGCTGAGGGGGTTGAAGAGAATCAAGGCATGCGTAGGAGTCCTTCTCTGTGGTTTGAATGCAGGAAGATCTGATCCCAATGTGAGACCGAGACACCTACTAGCAGCATTCTTGGAGGGTCGTATACCCAGGCTGCTACAGGGAGGAAGGCCGCACTAATTTGTGGACCAGCGCAGTCAAAAGCGGAGAATAGGACGTGGGTTTTGAGGTCTGGCTAGTAGCCCAGCTAGGGTATTTCTGTAGCAAGGACAAAAACCCTAAGGAGGAAGGTCGCAGGCTCAGAAACAACTGTCCAGATCAGTCGTTGCAAAGGATTGGATGAGAACAGTCCTAAAGCATTTAGGACAGTCATTACAAGCCCAAGTTCAGGGCAGTTTGAAGGCAGAATACTGAGTATAAAAGGCACGTATCTCTGAAGATCTTTGACATTTGTTACAGTCTTCCTAGGAGGGTTGAGATCCCTGTATTAATGTGCCAAGGAGGGTCATAAGAAGTAGGAGAGAGGGTTGCATGTAATCTAGTGATGTACTGTAGCAGAAGAATCAACGAAAGAGAGATTTGTGTCAGAACTTAGAACAGTGGATAGATGAGGCCATGTTGAGGCTAGTTTCAGGATGCACAAGTACCCTAACAGGGAGGAGGAAAATCCAGTCATATACTTCAGAAAGGAGCAAGAAAGAATAGTCTTGGAATTCTGTTCATAGTGTATGGACAACAAATGAAAAGAGCACTAGATGAGGGCAGATCTGAAGAAGTTGATGGGACTGTTTCATGGATGGAACAGCAGTGACGATAAGCCATAGAAGAGGGCAGATTCATGGAGCAGCTTCAGGGATTAGAGCACAAACATAGAGGCCCAGATCTGTGCAAGAGAGGAGCTATTGCAGAACAGAGGGCAGTCCTGTGGGCCCTAGATCAGTCAAGCAGTGACTGAAGAATGGGCAGATCTGAAGCACAAAATGCAGTACAGGAAGGAGTCCTAGTTAAGGACAGTGGTGGAGCAGCCAAAGGAACAGGAGTTAGCAGGGATGTAGTGGCTTGCTCCAAGCCCTAAGTACAGCCTCTTGAAGGCCTAAGAGGACTGTTAGAAGAGGCAGAATTGGGAAAGCTTAGGACTGATTCTTGAAGGACGAGGGAAGGAGGTCAAGGGAGCAGATCACATCAGTCGATGGTCATTGTTTAAGAAGGACGTTTGACAGTAATAGGTGGCAGCTCTCCATGCCCTAAGTGCTCTTCATCAGGTAGGACAGGAAGACACTAGTGGGAAGCAAGTCCCTAAGAGTTGTTTCCTTGAAGGACGAAGGAGTAGCTAGCTGGGCAAGAAGTCCCAATGGAGCTGAAGAGCAATAGTGGGCAGTTGAGAGTTGTGAACAACTCGACAGGAGTCTCAACTGTTGATGCGTTGAAGAACTAATGATCAGCTAGAGAGCAGCTGGAGCCGTGATCAGTGACCTAGTGGAGTTGGTTCATTGATAGAGGCAGAGTTGTGTTGTTGCAGATCGGGAGCCAAAGGACCAGGTAGGTGTGTTCAGGGTATGATCAAGGAAGCTGTGAGGAGCTCTACATCAGCCAGACAGTCAGTGTATCTTGTTTTGGGCATTTTAGTTATCATAAGTGTTTACAACAAGCCCTGGTTTGTATCTTGTACTTGTGGATGTATGGGGGCTATTATCTCTGGTACGGGAGCCCTAGACAGTTGTATTATAAGTTTGTTAATATAACAAAGATCGGTTGAAAAAATTTTAAAACCGTCATATGCGCTATAGTTGATTCATTGATGTGTATTTTTCGACTGTGCAAAGTAGGATGACTTGAGGCAATTGAGTTGGTTATGTCAGTGATTTTAAGACATTAACCCAGATTCTCACATGCCACGGAAATTCAACAGAAGGATCAGGTGGCTGCATCAGATTTTCAAAATTTGTCAATATTTATATTTTTGTAAATACATCTAGTAAAATAATATAACTTATATAAATCAAAATGAACAAGTCCATACGTATTGTTACCGGATATGTTGTACCTAGCAGAAATGAAGACCACATGGCCAATGTACAAGCCACCCAATCGGATTTGTCGAAGATAAGAAGTCCAGTAGGGCAAAATTTTATCCCTCCTCTCCCTTTTATATTTTCCTCTTTATGCAAATTTCATACCCCTTGGGGGAATTGTAATAAATGACACTAGCATGATGAAACTATGTAACAGGCTTAGACCCTTGGGACCTGGTTACTAAGGAAGTCACTATAGAGTGTTTTTTTCACTTGATTAATTATTTTCGCTTTTCAGCAATACATGACTAATCAAGTTTTTTCACTTGCAATCTCCAAAGCTAGAGTGTGTCTTGATAACTAGGCCTTGAGTGTGTTTGTGAGTCTAGGGTCTACGTATATTACCATTCTAGGCATTTCCCAGAGTCTTACAGAATTGCATTAGGTATATTTAAGATTTTTAAATAATTAAAAAAAATCCTGTAGAATGAGAATTTTTAATTAAATTTTTATATAATAATTAAAAAGTGGCACTAGAAAATGTTGTATGACATGTGAGTACTCAAAATTCATACTTGTACCAACATTGTCCTAATACCCACTTTGGGGTGCAAAATATATATATTTCCTCACCAAAATTCACTTTTATTCAAAATTGAGGGAAAAAAGACAAGGAAAATTGAAAAAAGTTAATAAACTGGGGACATATTAAAAATTTAAAAACATGTTCCCAGTCAAAGAAAGTCAGCAATAGTCAAGTGAAGTCACTTGGCAATTGAAGTCGAGTTTAGAGTTGGTTTCGAGGCCATATGAGGCACACGAGTTTGAAGGAGTGATGATTGCCACCTAGGCCAAGTCAACAGCCAGCTTAAGGGACGAGTTGCCCATGTAGAAGGACCGAGTTCACTTATTGAAGACCACAGATTTGAAGGATGAGTTAACTGGTTGGAAGGCTGACTTAGCACAGAGTTTAGTGGGAGGTGTCTCCACTTCTCTCCACCTGTCACACGCAGCCTCTATAGGATCACATGCTACCCAGATTTGTCAGCCTACACAGGCCCCTTAGACAGTTGTTTGTACACACGATTTTGGGGCTGATACATGTAGAGTATAGCCATAGTTAAGTGGGGCAAGACTTCCCCTCATCTGCTACACTTGGCAGCTCTCACCTACACACAGCCAGCAAAGGAGATATGATGCCTCTCTCACAAGATGTACGCTGCCCCTTAGCAGCCACCTAGCAACAGCACGCAGCATTCAATGGGATTTTCGTTACACTCCTACAGCCACTTGTGGATTTCAACCAACATTGGGATCATCTCCTCTTGGACACTTGTTTCCCTTCTCCTCATTGGGATTTTCTCCAAAATTTCTATATATTCTACCCTCATCTCTCATTTCTCTCTAGTGTTGGAAGCTTGAGCTTGGGAAACCTCTGTCAATGTTATTTTGTACTTGTTCATATCATTCAATAAACAGACTTTGGAGGTCTAACGGTGCAAGATTTGTGTGGTGTGCATTGAGCTTATTGGAGGTGACTTGTATGCACTTTTACGTTGAATTTGCTTTCATTTTTTTAGCTTAGGCCCTAGCTAGGGGCATTGTTGTCCAAGAAGAAGGCCATAAGTGTTTATTGCCTTCTTGGCTTGCTAATATTCCAGGCATGATTACGACATGCATATTCTCGGCTGAATAGCATGTCCAATCTTGTCATTATGTAAGCAGTCACCTAAGCTACTAATGTTTTCGTGCCACATTCTCAGTTGAATCAACCACCTTCAAGCCATTTGCAAAGCACTATTCCCAGCACACCAAAAGATCTCCAAAGGGCTGTATTAAGAGGGCTTCAAAGATCCCCCAAACTCTCTCCTTCCTTCCCCATATGATTATCACATATTTCTTGGTTCTTTTTGTTGTACTTTACATTGCAAATCAAGCATCTAAGGCTTTATTTGGACTGCTGTCCTAACAGCAGTCCTCTTTTCTCAGAAAAGACCAAGTCCCCTTGGTCTTTCCTTGGCAAACTAAAGTAGGAATTTGGTAGTCAAATTGTAGGATTTTTACCAAGTGTTTGGACCAACACATGCTAATACTTTTAGATTGTTTTAATCTCTTTTTCACCACATTCTAAACTAAATTGTTTGCTGATTTTTAGCAGGTCCTTGCCATAACAAGGGGAGATGCTGGCGAATTTTCGTCAACATTGATGATTTGGAGCACCAAAAGAAGAGCAATTGTGAACCTATTGTAAAGGCCAGAAGATCTTACCACTATGACCTCTTCAAGAGCTTCTTATTCCCTTTGATCTTTCAAGGGAATCCATTTGTAACTCCTACAAATCATTTTCTGTTGAAAATATTAGCGAGAAAAGGGTTCCTTGATTTGTGCCTTTAACATAGGAGCCAGAACAAGTTTCTTCTTTGGTATTCTCGAGCTTCTAAAAAATAGGAGTCCAAGACGAGTTATGAAGTAGTTAACCAATGTGTTAAAATAGAAGCCGAGTTATTTGTCTTTTAGTGTGAGTTGTATTGGGAACAGGACGAAGAGTTTGAGTTAGCCTCCTAAAATTTAGGAATGACAAGTTAACACTAGCAGTGAGCCTTTGTTAACTTATGAACCACCAGTTCGACTTGCCTAATATAGAACTCACTAATTTTAACCATTCAAATTGCCTTTAAAGAAGGAAAGAAGGCACAAGTTTGATCATTGTTTTGATGAGCATGAGTTGATGAGAGCAAGCAATAAAAAGCACGACTTTGTGTGTGGAGCTTGTGAGAGAAAGAGAACAAGCCTGGGTGAGGCTTGTGGGAGTTTGAAGAAGGACGAGTTCCTTGGGTTAGGAACCAGAGATCAAAGTGCAAGCAAGGGTGTTTCAGTTTAGTGTAAACAGAGAGAACATGATTGTTCTCTAATGAAGCTTTATTGTATTGTAAAAGATCCATTGATCAACCTTCTTCAATAGAATTTTCAATAACAAGCAGAGGGTTTTCCCAATTGGGTTCCCTAGACAATTATGTGTTGTTGAATTGTGTAATTGTGTTTTTACTTCTGTTCCCATTCCACTGCATCTAGTAGAGAAATTTTGTGTTTATTTGAGAAGAAATTATATTTCAAATTGTTCATACCAGCAGATCAGAATTTCGTGGATTTTCTATATGGTATCAAAGCTCTTGAAACAGATTTAAGAACAACACCAGTGCAAATCTTCAAGAAGAAAGAAGTTTGAGTTAGGAGAGTCGCAGCCTCTCTAGGAGTATGTCCAAAGGGAGAAAGACGAGTTTTCTTGAGGGTTTTTTGTATGTTGAAACGGGCCTAGTTAGATTAACTCACTCACAGATTTAAGGGCAGTTCTGTGCATGTTCTAAGAGTGGTAATTCTCTGTGGAAGAGGCTGCAGTATCTCTGTTCTGTTCAGGAAGGGCCAAGCCCTATTAGGAACGGACTTGGGCATGGTTTTTTTGTCTTGGAGCTGTTAGTTTTTGTAGAATCAGATGGTGTTCTAGTCTCAACAGTTGTCAAAGAGACCAAAAAACAATAGAACTCCATAACACAGAAAAGCTTTCAGGAACATCCCCTAGAAATGCCTTAATTAAGTTAATTAATGAGTAATTAAATTTTTCCTAAGTCTAACTTCAGAATATCAATTAATTAACAGTAATTAATTAAGGAAGGTGAGATTTCTCTAGAAACTCGCACGGATTGACTAGGAAATAATCTCAGCCATTGATTAAGTTTTAATCTTGGTCGTTGTTTTCTCACAATGAGATTATAAGAAGAGGTCAATGGGTAGATGGAGGAACAGACTTGAGATCGATTTCCTTAAGCAGTTTGATTTTCCAGAGAGCAACAGCAGTTTGTCGGAAGAGTTTGAGCCAGAGAGCAGACGTAGACAGAGAGGGGCAGAAACAGTGAGTTCGGAGGAATTTTTCCAGTTCCAGAGAGTCAGGAAGAGGAGGCTGAAAATTTTCTCCAAGAGGCACCACAGAGCCTCAAGTGGGCCATTCGATTTGGCTGAAGGGGAAGAGGTTTTCAGTTCCGGAGAGTTGGAGAAGCATTTTCCCAGTCAGCAGCAAGCAAGATGGCTAGATTGGCAGTTGTTTCAGGCAGCAACGCTAGTGTGACGCAGAGCCTATGCAGTCCACTTGGACAACTAGCTTTTCAGAGGTCAGATAATGTCAGGATTGCTCAGAGTGAGGGTAAAATCCCCTAGTAAATTTTTGCTACTATTTCTCTTGGACAGATTCGCCAGTTTGGCAACATTTGTTTTACTCGTAATTTTATCATTGTTGCTTACTAATAAAAACCCTCAGTTGTTGCACTAGTTTTCCCACATTGGGTTTTTCCAGGGACTTTTGTCCAAAAATAATGGTGTTATATTTGTGTGTGTGTGTGTGTCAGTGTTTTCTCAGTTTCCAGTTTATCTTTCGCAGTATTTTTATTTGTGAACATTGCAGTGTGATTAATTTGTTGTTGTCGGAGAAATAAGCTGAATAATTAATTTATCAGTAAGAGAAATTAATTCCAGTTGCTGCAATAGAATTTAAGTAGTTAAATTTTCACAGGAGTAGACCTAAATCAAGGGCAGAAACACCTAAAGGAACAATGGAGGAGGCAAGGTCTCTAAGAAGGGAATTGCACAGGGATAAAACTTCAAAGAGAAATTCATCCAAGTAGGAGCATGCCTGTAGTGCCACAGGGTGCCCTAACCATGGACCAAAATTCAGAAGGAAGTGCACAAGCCGAAGAGGTTTAGACAACAGAAAGAAGGATACTTTCTAAGTTATGTATGTCCGTATGTAGTTGATGATTTTGCTAGGTGTTTGAGTCCAAAATTGGGGCAGTTTTGGTGGCATCTTAAGTACAGGTGGAGGGTTGTTAGTAGGCGCCTAATTGTGGCCAGAGAGCAGATCTTATGAAGGACAACAAGAATGATAGCAGTGGCAGAAATATTGAAGCCCAAGACTTTGCAAAATTTGAAAAACTAAAGGAGCAATGAAGTGGGCAGCCTCCAAGCCCAAAGTACAGTATTTTGTGAAGGATTACAGGCTATTAGTGGGCATGTTTTAAAGAGCTCTTAGGGGAAGCAAGATGGCCTACCAAGGGTTGAGCAGATCATTGTTTAGAGGGAGCATCAAACTTTGTTCAATGAAAAGGAAGGATCATGATATTGCTGGAAGATAATGGTGTGGGATAGTTCGTGAAGCAAGCTATCCCACCACCACAAGATGCCCAACAATTGGCCCAGCATAATAAGAGTGATATGAAGGCAAGGAGGATCATTCTAGAAGGGATCAAAGATCATATAGTGACTCATATCCATGAGAAGAAGATAGCATATGATATGTATGATACAATCCTGAAGTTGTATCAGAGTACCAATGATATTAGGAAGCTTTGCTCTTATGGAGAAATTGAGGAGTATCCGGATGAGCAAGGATGAGTCAATTGCCCGATATTTGTCAAGGTTCACTCAGGTACGAGATGAACTAGGTGGGGTGGGCATGGTTGTATATGATCATGATCTTGTGAGTTTTGCCTTACTTGTACTTCACAAGTCATGGAAAGGGTTCCAGGATGTTGTTAGTGGGAGAGAGAACTTCCCAAATTGAGAAAGGTTTTGTCTGGTCCCATACAGGAAGAGATCCAGAGAGGAACCATAGAAGGAAGATCAGTTATGACAGAGAACGAGGAGAATTGTGCCCTGGAAGGCAAGAGTAGCAAGGCTAAGGGCAAGAAGGGCCAAGGAGAGGTCAGTTCCAATGAGAAGGGCAAGAAGAAAGATCTAAGTAAGATTAAGTGCTTTCATTGCCATGAGTTTGGGCACTATGGTTCTAAGTGTCCTAATCGGAAAAAGGAGTCCATTAAGGATCATGTTGTTGCATCAGTAGAGGTAGATGCATTATCTGCCCAATTCGAGAAATATTTCTCATTGATTGCTTGCATGGCAAGCTCAACAAATAGCAATGTATGGTATATTGATTCAGGAGCATCCTCCCACATGACTAGGAACAAGAAGGTTTTCAGCCACCCAAAGAAGAAGGACATGCAGTTTCAGATTGAGCTAGGATATGAAGATCAAAGTTGGTATTGTCAGCGTTCAGAGGGAGTCAAGTAATCCTCCTCATCTCGGAGATGTTCTCTATGTTCCAAGATTGAGGCAGAAAACCACAAAAGTAAGGCTTACCTCCAACACTTAGCTTCTGGGTGTAAGAAGCAGATAGGAGTGAGGGTGAAGAATGTCTACAAGTTGCAGGTAGAGACAAGCGTAGCCTTGAGCAGCAAGGCAAGGAGTGCTCAAAGTAGAGAAGTGGTGGTTGAGCGAGACTAGGATAGAGTTCTCAAGATGGAGACTCAGCTAGTATCTCAATTTCAGTCTAAGCTAGTTGCCAGTTAGGTTGACCAACAAGATCATGATGATGAGGACTATAGCCCAGGGCGAGTGGAGGCAGCGACTCAGTCAGAGACTTCCAGTATAGGACAAGTTCAAGCTAAGTGGGCAAAGGATTTGGTTAAGGGGGATCAGAAAACAGTTGAATCTCCCAGCATCAAGAAGTAGACACCAAATTACAAAGGGTACATGGCACTTATAATTAAAGTGGTGAACTCACAATGCATGGTGGGAAAGAATAGGTTTTCAAAGCAGGTTCCACAGAAGAAAGCAGGGAAACCATCTAGCTCAGAGGGACCAGTTGCAGTAGCGGAGAACTTGGTAGTGTTGGAGACATATCCAAGTGGACGAGGTTCTTCCAAGAACAACTTCCTCGCTAAGAGGAAGTGTTGAAAATATTAGCAAGAAAAGGGTTCCTTGATTTGTGCCTTGATCATAGGAGCCAGAACGTCGGAGATCGAAGAAAGACGAGTTCCTTGGGTTAGGAAGTAGGGAAGAACAGGTTTCTTCTTTGGTATGCTCGAGCTCCTAAAAAATATGAGTCCAGGACGAGTTATGAAGCAGTTAACCAATGTGTTAAAATAGAAGATCGAGTTATTTGTCTTTTAGTGTGAGTTGTATTGGGAATAGGACGAAGAGTTTGAGTTAGCCTCCTAAAATTTAGGAAGGATGAGTTAACCCTAGCAGTGAGCCTTTGTTAACTTATGAACCACTAGTTCGACTTGCCAAATATAGAACTCACTAATTTTAACCATTCGAATTGCCTTTAAAAGGAGGAACAAAGGCACAAGTTTAATCATTGTTTTGTTGAGCATGAGTTGGTGAGACCAAGCAATAGGAAGCATGAGTTTGTACGTAGAGCGTGAGAAAAAGAGAACGAGCCTAGGTGAGGCTTGTGGGAGTTTGAAGAATGACGAGTTCCTTGGGTTAGGATGCAAGGATCAAGGTGCAAGCAAGGGTGTTTCTGTTTAGTGTAAACGAAGAGAACATGGTTGTTCTCTAATGAAACTTTATTGTACTGTAAAAGATCCATTGTTCAACCTTCTTCAATAGAATTCTCAATAACAAGCAAAGAGTTTTCCCAGTTGGATTCCCTAGGCAATTCTGTGTTGTTGCATTGTGTAATTATGCTTTTATTTTTGTTCCTATTTTGTTGCATCTAGTATAGAAATTATGTGTTTATTTAAGAAGAAATTATATTTCAGATTTCTCATATTAGCAGATCCAAATTTCATGGATTTTCTACATTTTCCATCCCTTTATTCACAAGAGAGTACTTCTTCTCTTGATTTGATGCCTTTATTCATATGGGATGTCATCAAACATTGTAACCTTTTTGGGGAGTTAAGGGATTCCTCCCTAAGAATCCATCCTCCCCATTTGGGGATCTTCTTGTGGTTGTGCATTTTGTGGTTTTCTTTTGTGGTCAGATTTAAAATTAACCTAGAATAGAATAATCACACATGCAATCTCGTTTAGCTTCATTTCATTAGCCTAAATAATCTAATTGCAATTTAAGGTAGTTTTCTTTTCTTATTCCTAGATTAGACTAATTGCATTTTTTTTGCTTTAGAGCTAGATTTCATTTCTTGTTATTAGTTAGATTTCAATTTATTGCAAAGAGAAATAAACCTCCAACAAGTTCTAACGGCTTGTTGGTTGAAGTAGACTAATTAGGGACCCTTCCTCTTCTATGTCTTCTTATTCTAAGACTGGGAGAAACCAATAAACACTTGACTTGAGAAGTAAGGCTTTGGGCTTATTCCCTTAGTGTTAGACCTACTTGCAAGTAGGTTGACTTGTGGGCTCTCAAGGGTACTCATGTTGGAAATATTGAAAGGGGGGTGAACCAGTATTTCTGTCCAATTGTTAAGTTATGCCAGTTAAGATTTTTGTCACAATTTAAACGAGGACACAAATATGAACAAGAACAAAATAATTTTATTAAGAAGATGATGAGGACTCCAATCCTCCTTTACAACAATTCAGGCTCCAACCTATACAACAAAATATTCAATTATTTTCAAGGCTCCAACCTTGGGTGGGGACTCCAATCCTACTTTACAACAATTCAGGCTCCAACATGTATAACAAAATATTCAATTATTTTCAAGGCTCCAACCTTGGGTGGGGACTCCAATCCTCCTTTACAACAATTCAGGCTCCAACATGTATAACAAAATATTCAATTATTTTCAAGGCTCCAATCTTGGGTGAGGACTCCAACCCTCACAACAAATCCAAGCTCCAACTTGCTCAACAACTAGGACTCCAATCCCTCAAACCCCCAACTTGGTTTAAAAACAAAATTTACGAAAAAGACTTACTTTACAAGAGATCCAAAATGTCTTCACATATTTCAAGATTGCCTTGGATGGTGCTTCAACACAGTTGTTGCAAAGGTGCACAATAGGTCCTCTCCAGACAAGTCTTCAAGATCTCTTCAAGTGTACTTCAAGGGACAAACTTCAATACTCAAATTTTCTTCAATTATATTTGATGAATACTTTCAAATGTTGCTTCAAAGTATCCTTCTCCAAAAGTCTGCTCCAAGTTTTATCAGGACTTCAAGTCTACTACAAGGAATCTCAACAACTGCTACAAGGATCATTCAAGAAGTTTCCAAGTCTACTCCCATAAGTGTCGCTAGTCTGCTCCAAAAGATGTCGAATAGTCTACCCTCGAGGGATGCCAAATTACCAAACATTGTCCTCAACAAACTTTGATCATTTTGCAAGATTGTGTGAAGAAGGCCGCAAATTTGAGATAAACATAAGCCACAGATCCGAAAATGAGATGCCATAGACCCGAAACTTGTATGCCACAGTTCTGCACTTTTATGCCACAGATTAGAATTGCACAAGTGCCACAGGTCCGAACTATATGCAAGTCACAAGTCTGAATGCCTCAGGTGCTACAAGTTTGAATGCCTCAAGTGCTACAAATGTGAATGCCTCAATAAGTAACCCACACATCCGAATATCATAGTATGTAAGCCTCAAGTTTGAACTCTATGTGGCACTGATCCGAACTAAAGGTTTGATCAAAGAGAGTCCTGGTTTTGTGTTCAAGGAGGCTCAAGGTCTTATCTTGTAGGTGTGAGTGATCTGCTCCAAATGAGGTGTATAAGCTGCTCCAAAAATGTTGAATTGTATGCTCCAAGATGCCAAAACCCACAGAAAATATAACCCTCACCCAAGTTTGCAAGTTGTGAACTTCTTTGTCCTCCTACCTCAGCCTCGCATTCTTATTGTCTTACTTCCTTGGCCGAATTGGATGATCAAATGGTGGAAGCATCTATGTTAATATATAGTTGTTTGCCCATATGTGAATCGACATGTTTATTGGCTAAGGGGCCAACCTAAGTATATGTAGGCTTATGTCGGTTAGCTTCAAAAATATAATTTTTCAACTTGTAAATTCATTTTCTCTCAAACTATGAGTTAGGAGGCAAGTAATGCTCGTTGGAAAGGGCTAGATGTCCTCTACTTTGACATCAATAAAAAAAATTTCTTCCAATAATCTCACCCTTTGTTATTGATGGCAGCAACTTCTCATAAATTGCTCCCCATGTCATCATGTTGCTCCCCCTGTCTTCATACTTCTCCCCTTTTGACATTAATAACAAATGGATGCTCTAATGAGATGCTAGAGAGATAAACCCTATGTTTTGGTGAAGATGTTCAAATGCTTCTACAATTTAATGTTTTGTTCTCCAACTTGTTCTCGAAGGAAGTGATACTTAATTGGGATACGTTTTGTCTTTGAGTGCATGACTGGATTCTCTGAGAGGTTGATTGCACTAGTGTTGTCATAGTAGATGGTGATAGGATTTGTGTACAACAATCTGCAGCAGCTAGGTACTTAGCTTCAACTGTGGAGAGAGATATGGATGATTGTTTCTTGCTAAGCCAAGATACAAGACAATCTCCCAAGAAGAATTCATTCCCATTGGCACTTTTTCGTTCATCAATGCTTCCTACCCAATTTGCATCAGTATATGCTATCAAGGTAAGAGTTGTGTTCTCAGGGTACCATAATCCAAAATCAAGAGAGCCTTTAAGATATTTGAGGATTCTTTTTACAGATAGCATATGAGATTCCCTAGGGGTTGATTGGAATCTTGCCACCATTCCTACTGCCTAAATGATGTCTGGTCGTGAAGCTCTAATCATTGATCTATAGAGTAGCATCAACCATCGGAGATTCATCATCCTTCCTTAGCTTGCAACTTGTAGTCATAGGTGTGCTCACAATAACGCATTCTTCCATCCCAAATCGCTTAAGCATATCTCTAAGATATTTCGCTTGCGATATGAACATACCTGCTTTGGTTTGGGTTACTTTAAGTCCAAGAAAGTAGGATAACTCACCAATCATTGACATTTCAAATTCCTTTGACATATTTTGGGCAAATTCATGACTCGTTTTATCATTGTTGCTTCCAAAAATCAAATCATCTACATATATGAGTATGATTATCCTATTGACTTTGTCCATCTTCATATAAAGATTGTTTCCTGCAACTCCTTTCTTGAAGCCTTGTTATCGAAGTTATTGATCAAATCTAGCGTACCAAACTCTTGGAGATTACTTTAATCCATACAAGGCCTTCTTCAATTTGCAAACAAAATATTTTCGTTCTGCTAAGTCGAACCCTTTTGGTTGTTCCATGTATACTTCTTCCTTTAGGTAACCATTTAGAAATGTTTGTTTAATGTCCATTTGATAACCTCTGAAGAATTTTGAACAAGCAAATGCCCAAAACATCCTTATAACTTCCAATCGAACTATGAGAGCGAAGGTTTCTTCAAAGTCATTTCCTTCAAGTTGATAGTACCCCTTGCAAACCAATATTTCCCTATTTCTAATGACTTGTCCATCCTCATTCAATTTGTTCTTGTATATCACTTGGTTCCAATGACATCCTTATCTTTAGGACGAGGTATAAGTTCCCACGTGCCACTCTTTTCAATTTGATTCATCTCTTCTTCCATTGCATTTATCCAATGTGGGTCCTTGCTTGATTGATCAAAATTTTATGGTTCCACTATTGATTTTTAATGTGCCTTGGACAAGCGGTTTCCCATGGGTTAGTCTCTACCTAGGGAAAAGTGTCCAAAATAATTATTTTCCTAAGTAAGACTTTATAAAGTGAAAGTGACTTTATAAGTGATAAATTCAATGTTAAACTATAAAGTGAAAAGTGACTTTAGACATAAAGTACAATGTGGGTACTTTATTTAATGGGTGAGTTAAAAAATAGAAAGTGAGAATTAAATGCACATTTATTCTCATCCCTTGATCCAAATGAATCTGAGCCATTAGATCTTAGGGTTGCCCAAAAGTCATTTAGGTAAATAAAAGGGGGAAAAGAAAAGAGAGGTTGCATTCATTCTTCATGAGCAGATTGGAGAAAGGAGGCTGAGGGTTGGAGAAAAGTTATGAAGGAGTGATTTCTGGGAAAAACTAGGCACGGAAATCAAGCCATAGAAGACAACATAAGGTACAATACGAATATCATTTAATGCTATGAGTCGCACGCAGTTCAAGATAACTTTTTGAGAAATAAAAATAAAAATTAAAAATTCGTACAGTCATACAACAGTACGGAAATCCGTATGGAATTCGTACAGTACATTCCGTACAGTCTGTATCTGTACATTACATATTTTCAGCTTCAAGTGGGCATGGAAATCGAGGCAAAGTGGGCACGGTTTTCAAGGAGTTTTGGGTTGAAGAGATAAGTTGTATTTTGTTGTTTTGTTTTGTCTGCAAATGTATTTTTCCTGAACTTGGAAGATAAATAAATTTGAAAAGCTCTCTAACAAGTTTTCCTCGGAGAAGATTGAAGTGGCTTTCCCTGGGTCTAAGTTGACCAAAATATGTGTATTTTTATGTGTTGCTAGTCTGCTTATGTCCATATTTATTTTCAACATGTGTTCACAGTCCCATGTGTTTTAATCTGAAAATTTCATTTCCGGAATTCTATATGTTGAATGTATGTTTATGGGAAAGGGCATTTAACTGAATGGGAGTGATAAGGTGAAATTAAAACCGGGTTGGGATTGCAAGAAACTTTATAGTCATCAAATTTCAACATCTACTTGGGATATGAGAGCAATGTCATTCCCTTATTGTGTGTTTGTCATCTGTCTTCTTATTTGACTTCCTGAATCTTCGAGTTCTTGTTCTTCTTTTGCATCATCTTCTTCAAAGCCAAAATCTTCTTCACTTGATGTTTCTTGTTTTGGGAGAACCTCATCTACCTTAACATCAATGCTTTCAATTACTTTCCTCAACGATTGTTGTAACATTTGCAGGCTTTACTTCTAGTGGAATATCCAAGAAAGATTCCTTCATCAACTCAAGAATCGAACTTTCCTAGTGAATCATCATTAATCTTCATAAAGAATTTGCTTCCAAAAACCTTGAAATATCGTATTGATGCAGCTCTTCCTTTCCATAATTCATATGGAGTTTTGTCAATATTTACTAGAAGTTGTGCTTGTTCATGATATATATTGTTGCTCCTACAACTTCTTTCCAAGACTTAGGCTGCAAATCAGTTGCAAGCAACATTGTTCTTGCAATCTCTTATACGTATTTCTTCCTTCTTTTAACCGCTCCATTCTGTTGTGGAGTTCTAGCAACGGAGAGTTCCCTTTTGATTCCACATGTTTCGCAAAATTCATTGAATTTTTTTGAAGTAAATTCTCCACCTCTATTTGTTCTTAGGTACTTGATCTTTGATTTGCTTTCATTTTCGACAAGAGCCTTGAAATTCTTAAAACATTCTAGAACTTTTGATTTAGATCTTATGAAAAATACCCACAACATTCTAATATAATCATCTACAAATAATACAAAGTACCTTTCTCCTTGTAGAGCTAGAGTTCTGGTTGGTCCGCATAGATCTGCATGGTTGATCTACAAAGGCTTTGATGTTGAGCATTCTTTTGACTTGAAGTTGGTCCTTGTTTGCTTCCTATTGAAAATTGGGGCAGCTATGGGGCAAATTTCCCATAGAAACCCAATTCCCCCATTGAAGCCCCTTCCTGCACTTGATTAGATAAACAAATATTATTGTTAATTGATGTGAATTAATAAGATCTTCATCAAGATGGTTTCTCATAATAAAGGAAATTTAAAGTGGGCAAAGGAAAATATTAAATTTGAATTTTCAAATTTGGTCACCAAATTAACAAGTTTGCTTGACTCTATTGGCACCTATTTAATCTTGAGAAAGGTTATAAGAAGAATAATCCTTATTCCAAAGAACAATTCAAATCTCACAATGGTGCGAGGTCCCAGGTTGCAATTCTATGAAACAGTGAAAATATCTACGACTTGGCTATACTCAGTGACTCTCTCTCATGGTAGTAGCTCATATTACCTATCGCTCGCATATCTAATAGCTCATATTACCTGTGGCTTGCATACCCTCGGCTCGCATATCTGTTCTCAGTGTCTCTCATTTCATTACAGTAGCTCTATGGCATCACATCATACAATGGCTCGCATACTCTATTTAGTGGCTCACTCTTGTGACTCGCATTCTTCTATGAGGCCCACATTTCTTCTACAGTGGTTCGAAGAATGCTTTTATGGCTCACAACATAACAATGGCATCGCACTCTGTGGCATCTTTGAGGTTCGTATCATATACTTTGTGGCATCTATCACAGTGGCATCGTATACTCTGAGCATCATTGCTATGCCCTATGATTTCTATTACATCACAATGGCATCGCATCTGAGGCTCGACATTATACAATTGGTATCACTATGAGGTTTGGCAATATTCAATGGCTCACACATCCGTGGTATGAACATTGATCTTGACGTAAGATAATAATCTATATAATTGTGATTACAATATATAACGGTGATTAGAGTGATTGCAATATATATTGTTCCAATGAGATATATAGAAAGTGTCCTCGTGATATAAGGCAGTATGTTTATCATTTATGATTAGTCTTGTGATAAAGTGACCTTGTTGCTAGTGAAACAATAACCCTAGTTGACAGTGAAATAGTGACCTTGTTGGCAGTGAGACGGTGACCTTGTTGACAGTGAGAAAGTGATCTATATGACAGTGACCTTGTTGTATCACAGTGTCCTTGATGGATGATAGTGACAATTAACTTTGATATGGCAATGACCTTGACATGATACTGACCCTAATATGACAGTGACAATTGTAACCTAAATGACAGTGATAACAGGATGCCTACAATACTCT